>SHCU01000132.1:139205-149403 GCA_004307685.1 Ceratina australensis | reverse complement strand
TGCCTTCTTTTCTGATCGCGTTTTTGTTATATTTTTTCTTATATCGAATTCAAAACAAAAAAAACGTAGATAAATAACTGCTCAGCAGTATCAGCGATTCCTCGTGATTAATAAACAATGAATTAATTCAAATTTGCAATGAAGGGACATTTTACGCTAAGTCAAGACAAAATTATTTTTTTCTTTTACAGTAAGACCCGCAAGCAGTGATGGCTGCAAGAATCAAACCCCGCCAACTTTGCTTTCGAGTTTAAGAAGCGTCCTTTTTGTAATCGGAACCGTAGTAATCGGATTCGCTGCACTCTGCAACTCGCTTACATGGTAAATTACGATACAAATTTTTAATTTGCATCTTCAATATTCCGCTGAAATATTGATCATTTTCATTACCTCGACCTTTCTCTTCGTCAGGCATTTGCAGAGATTCTGGGGAGCCTCCGGTGACTTCTGGCAGGCTCAGTGGGATACAATTTTAGACAAACTAGGGGACGATCCTGTCACACTTTGGGTGCATGGTACTTCAGAACAAAGCAACGAAATATAAAGAATCTTCCAAGATGATCGTTATTCAAGCACATAAAAGAACTTTACCGTTATGTATATAATATTCAGATAAAATAAGAACTTAGCTTAACTATTTAGCTTGGAACATTCTGTGTATTTGTCAAATGGTATAAGCGGATCAATTTGAGATTCAAGTATGAACGTTTAAAATTGACGAGCGCGCTTTCCAGGCTCGTTGGGGTTGACGTTCTTCGTGTATTGGTTCTTTGGGGGTATTTACACGATCCTAGATATAACTAATCGGCCGGCCGCCTTGCGGAGATACAAAATACAGCCTGGTACAAACGAACCAGTCGACACGAGGGAATTGTGCAAAGTGATCGTTCAAGTGCTATTCAATCAGATCATTGTTGGAGTTCCTCTGGCGTACGTCAGTTATCACTTTATGGAATGGCGCGCTTACCCCCCAGTACGCGAATTGCCGACCTTCCATTGGGTGTTAGTTGAAATCGCCATTCACATATTGTGCGAGGAAATTGCGTTTTATTACTCGCACAGGTACGTAATATTTCTATTTATACGTATATTTTTTATATGACCGTGGTACCTTTGTTATTCTATCTTTAATCGTTCACGAATCATGATTAGCTAGAAAATTTTAGGAAGCTTTACTTATTGTTGATATAAGGATAATCATGATTGTATACCCGGAAAGGTATGTAGAAGTTAATTTGGAGGTATTAAATATTCAACACTGTAAATCTGTTTTTTGAAATAGATTAAAAATGATTATTTAGTGAATTGTGTAAATTGACAATTTTAGTGAAATTTTTAAAATACTAAAAATTGATTTTTAAATAACTTTTTATCACAGCTGAGAAGAATCACTTCGTAGACGTTATCATATTATTGCGTAGTTATGTTTCACTTATCTCGTTGTTGTAAATAAACTCTGTTGTAAAAGTAAAATTCCATTACAGATTTCTGCATAGCCGCTATCTATATAAATATATACATAAACAGCACCATGAATGGACGGCTCCCATAGCTGTAACATCGCTATATTGTCATCCCTTAGAACACATTGGCTCGAACCTATTACCACCGTTTTTGGGAGTATTCATCGTAGGTTCTCATGTGGCTACCGCTTGGCTTTGGTTCTCGCTTGCTATTCTGTCTACATTAAACGCACATTCCGGTTACCATCTACCGTTTTTTCCATCCCCAGAAGCTCACGATTTTCACCATTTGAAGTAAGTAATTTTTCTACGTTGTAAAAGCCTCTATCTCTAACAGCAAATATTAGTTACGAGAATATTCCTGTTTTACGTGTTAAAAATGCTACATGTAATTAGGACTCCTGGAAAACTGTTAAATTTTATAATTTTCTCATCAATTCTTCTCTGTTTTTTATGTGAATCTTTTATATTACCCCTTGATCATTTCTTAAAGACTGTAATTTTAATAATTACTTTCGTAGTTTTAATAATTATTTTGTGCTTAATAGAAGTTTTTTAAAATTTCTATATTTCTGAAAATACATTTAAAAATAGATTATACAATTTTTTTTCTTTCATTTATACCTTGCATATGTATAATGATTATCTTTTTCCTGTTATGTCGGACACCAAGTCTAATGTTTACTTGAAGATAGAAATACATAACATCATTTCAGATTCAACCAATGCTTCGGAGTCCTGGGGGTGTTAGATCGCATTCACGGTACCGATACGCAATTCCGCAATTCCAGAGCTTATCAGCGTCACGTAATGATGCTTAGCTTGATACCTCCGAGGGAAGCTTTCCCAGACGAAGTAAAATACAAATCTACATAGGAAGTTTCATTAGGTATCGTGATTAAATCATGAAAGTTCGGTACGAAAATATGTTTAATATTAAAATGTGGTGTGAAATACTTCAACATGTGAAGTATACTGTTATTTTTTTATTAATCTTGATCGAAAATAATCGACCAATTGAATTTAGCAAGATGCGGCAGAGATAATGTTACCCAACGGTTTATTGTTTAATCGATCAAGTTACGCTTTTCTGCATAGAAACTGCATACTTTCAAGTAATCTCATCTCGTGAGTGATTTTGTTTTATTATAAGCACTATGACAGAGTGATTGAATAATGTATCCATTATTTATGTAATTTTTTATACAAAAATGCGCAACAAATGCAATTTTACGAATATTTTAACGGATGATTCCCACGTGTAAGAATATCGTTCAAACTTACAGATATTTTCCCCCCTTTTTTTATTTTATTTCCGAATTATAAGAGAAAAATCCCTGAAATATTATAAGAATTATACTATATAACTTCAATGGACGAATTTTAGGTTGTTAGAATAGCTTTTTTATAACAAAATACACTGCTGCGGAACCTAGAACTATATATCGAGTGTTTCATCTGGATATTATCTTGTTATAATTAAATGGTATAGCAATATTCTGAAAAACATCTAATTGACAAAATTATGATTGTATTAGGAATACAACGTTTGAGATGGAACTATTTGTGACAATTACTATTTTTATATTTAATTCAATAATGAAAGCAATGACTTAATATAAATTTAATCTAATAATAAGAGGATATTATGTTCGTAGCATTATAGAGAAGAGTATTATTGCTCTAGATTGTTATAATTCATCAAAGATTGTGCACTTTAAAAAGCTTTAAATTTGCAAAATAAATTAAATCGGTCTATTTAAAATCGTTATGAACATTGACATCCACTAATCATGTTCTTCTCTAAATGAACATTACGTGTAAGACAAAAACCATTAACCAAATCACGGAATTGAGACGTTATTTCTGAATTGAATTTATGTGACACGCATGTGATGGAAAAATCGAAAATATATAGCGAAGTTCTGACGAGAAATCCCGTCTATTTTAGTTATTTATTATACGAAATGTCTATCACACATCTTTGTGTATTACTCTATTTGTTTGTTGTCATTATTTTTGTAAATTAAATCCATTGTTATAATACGAACGATTTTATGTACGTGCATATAAAATTTTAATAAAAGATCAAAATCTATACATGTTTTCCTGTGTAACTAAGTAGCGTAGAAAATAACAAGACAGTTCGAATTGCAAGTATTTATATTTATATAAGAATATGAGCGATTCTTTTACATACATACATACATACATAATATATATAAAAATAGTTATTGCTTTACTACATCTGAATGAGTTATAAATTTTACGAATATTAAACAAATAAGCAAATTCATAATATTATCACGAATAACAGTTCCAAAAACCTTGTTTGATAAAATAATTGAATAAATTATTACTTAAGTTCATTATTATATGAAAATTTCCTAAGTGAACATTTGATGTCCACTTTTAATTTAATTTATGTCATACTGTAATTCTAATTTATTCAAATATAATTTCTTGAAAGAATAGAAATAGTAAAATATGATTACAGTAGAAAATGCAAAGAACAATTTACAAAAACTAAACACCTCTTTGGTAAACTAGATACTATTTTACAATTGTAAATTAATGCGAAATCGAAGTTCTGACGAGAAATCCCGTCTATTTTAGTTATTTATTATACGAAATGTCTATCACACATCTTTGTGTATTACTCTATTTGTTTGTTGTCATTATTTTTGTAAATTAAATCCATTGTTATAATACGAACGATTTTATGTACGTGCATATAAAATTTTAATAAAAGATCAAAATCTATACATGTTTTCCTGTGTAACTAAGTAGCGTAGAAAATAACAAGACAGTTCGAATTGCAAGTATTTATATTTATATAAGAATATGAGCGATTCTTTTACATACATACATACATACATAATATATATAAAAATAGTTATTGCTTTACTACATCTGAATGAGTTATAAATTTTACGAATATTAAACAAATAAGCAAATTCATAATATTATCACGAATAACAGTTCCAGAAACCTTGTTTGATAAAATAATTGAATAAATTATTACTTAAGTTCATTATTATATGAAAATTTCCTAAGTGAACATTTGATGTCCACTTTTAATTTAATTTATGTCATACTGTAATTCTAATTTATTCAAATATAATTTCTTGAAAGAATAGAAATAGTAAAATATGATTACAGTAGAAAATGCAAAGAACAATTTACAAAAACTAAACACCTCTTTGGTAAACTAGATACTATTTTACAATTGTAAATTAATGCGAAAGACATCTTACATTTTTAAAAGATACAATTTTTTGTGGAAAGGAAATCATATGGAAACAAGTATTAAGACTATACGTGTTTTAATTCGTTTTAGTTCTCATAATTATATGCTTGGCACATTTTTTATCTTATTAAGAACTTAGCAACAAATAATTTTAACAATTAGTTTGTTCAAAAATTTATTTTCTTTTTGTCTCTGTATTGCCTCCGTACATCTAATCCTAAGTATTATTTTTGCATTTAACTAACTGGCTTAATGATTGCTTTACAAAATACAGTTGAAGCGTATCTTCGTTTCATTTATAAAATCTGTCAAATACATCAACACAAGGATTGTTATTTCCATATTGTCTTTCCTGCACACCATTTATCTAAAATTACAAGTTTGAATGTGTTTCAACTTTAAACAAACGATAATAGGACATAAAAATAAATCTCATATAAAGGCAGTAGCATGATAAAAATATAGTGTAGTGCAAGCTGCAATAAAACAAGAAATTTATAACCATTTATATAAGTAATATATGCAATCAATGGCAGAATAAATCAGTTGCCTGTATACGTTGTATATATGTATAAAAGTATTGAGTTGGTGAATATGAAGCGTCAAATGATGTGCACCAACTTAATAGTGTCTTCATGTAACATTCTAAGCGATTTGCCATTGCAAATACTAATCATTGTATATCCCATCAATGAGGAAATCCATCCTGCGATAATGTCTTTTATCCCAACAATCTCTACATTGCTTATAAACCATATACAGAATAGCACCTAACATAGGCAAGGCTATGAGTGTAATAATAACTGGTAAAACACAATCAATTTTCTTTGGCATTCCTAAGCGTAAGCCTTTAGTGCGCGGTATAAACGCTTCTTTATCGCTATTAGGTCCTACTACTGTTGCAGTTGGTTTAGGTTTATGCTCTTGAACTGTCGATGCTGTCACAGGAGCAATTGTTGATACATTTCTTTGCGTCACACCCGTAGAAGTATTATTTATAGTAACAATTAAAGCGTTATTACTGTATTTTTTAGTACTGTTCAATTTGGAATTATATGCATTTGTCTCAATTTTATCTTTATCATGAGTATCACTTGGTACTGTTGGAAGTTCAACCACTGGCTTTGTATTATTGGATACCATATCATGTAATAATTTATAAGATGTAACATCAATTGAGGAAATATTATCCCCTTTGTCATTTGCACCTTTCCTTGATACAATTTTGGAAATATACTTTCTTTCTTTCCCATACTGGTTATCTTCTTCCTTTGACAAATTAGTTTGTATATCTAAAGTCAGGTGGGAAGTAGTAGATGTTTGTTGAGTATTATGATTGATTGAGATTGGACCACCTTCTCCTGCGATTGTAGGGGTGACAACATATTGCTGTAATAATATTTACATGTTCATCGAGGTAATCGTACCAGTTTCATTATTAATATAGCATACAACTCAAGGTTAAGAGATATTTCTTCCTACCGAATTCGCCTTGAATTTAAAACTGTGTACATATATAACTTTAAAAGCAAGAGGTCTGTTTTTTAGGATAAATGCAACAACGTTATACTTTATTGAGATCAATAAATCCCTCATGTGGGTCTGAAAATGGTAAAAAGTTGTCTTCACCATTATCTATATTACCTGTTGTCCTGAAGCTTAGTCTTATCATAAAAATTCTGTGTATATAATGTGCGTTAGATAAGATACATGTGCAGTTTTGATAAAGCTTTGTCACATTACCACAATTTGCAAAACATTACGCTGCTTGCTTATGTGCTTATTCATTCATACACATGTCATATCTCAGAAGTTATACATAGTATGTACAAGTATCACATGTGCATTTTCATTTCAAAACAGTGATAATGTAAAATTTCAAGTAGGGGTCTCAGAAATAATTGAATAATATGAATACGTTAAAAACTATAAGGCGTATTACATATAATCTACAATAAAACAATAGTTTTTCCGTATTTGAAATAGTGTATATTTTGATAAACAGTATATAACAATTTATCGATATCATTGTACGTGGAATTGAACGTGCAATGATAATTTTGATATTCAAGATACGTATATACAAGTTGTAATTTGACTATTTTCTTTCAATCTTTCTACATAAATGCTATTGTTAAACATGTTTATGCATAGCCCAAACGTTATTTTCATTATGAGAAAATGAACTCATCCATTTAAGCAGTGCATAATAATGTAATGTTATAAATTAATGATGCTAAAATCTTATTAATGTTGAGCTTATCAGCTTATCAAGAGGATGATAAGTGTAACATGCTTCTGATAAAGGGAATATAATCATATGGCTAAAAAAGATTAATTACGTAATCCCTTACGGCTTTAAATTTCAATCTTTAGCTCAGTTGGTTTTGAGCTTTGCCCATCCTGATTTTATTATGTCCCGTTCTGTTAATGATTTCGAACCGATATCACATCGCAGAAAAATATAACTTAGCAATAAATTTAGTTTCGACTGATTAGATTTTCTCGATACGAATCGATCAATCGTTAGGTTTTTACGTTTTTATCCGCCTGATATCTTTATCGTCACATCAGAAAGTAACTGTTTCAATCAGTATAGTCATTGTACGTATATATGTACAGATAATAGCATGAATAATACAGATGGAATTATACAGGATGGCGTAAATAGCCAAACTGTAACAGCCTATATAACATCTAAAAAATGTTGTGTAAAGTTTTCAAAGAACACCTTCGTTACAGTGCTAGAGACAGGCGTGAAATGGTATGATGTGAAATTACATTTCTAAATCGTTTGTTTCAGAATTCCTAGGAACTGCTTTAATGGAAAATACGTAATAGTAATTATTCCACGTATATCATATTTGCTTTTAATTTAAATAAAGTGTTTCTTCTTTCTGGGTGTAGGTTTGGCGATCTAAATGGAAGGGCATCCTGCAAATGTCTTTTCCATTTATGATAATTAATTTATATCCAATCATGTTCAACAAAGCTTAGCACCACTTTGCGTAACCGGTCGACGAATAGTTGGTTGCCAGTATGTTCGAGCATTACCGAATGCATTTTGTCAACGTTGAAATCGTTAATTTCTTTTATGTCCAGCGTGAGCACCTTTATCATGAAACTCACGTGGACGAATTCCTTTTCGGCATCCTCAGCCAATTTCGCTACGTAATCTTCCTTGCTAAACGCGTCCGTATTGCACTTCAGTTTCGTCAATACGTTGATTAGACTTTCGTAGTACAGATCCAGTAGATTTTGTCCGTGATCGTCTATGACATCGGGCTCCACACTCGAATACAAGAAGAAGAGTAGATCGCGAAGGGGGCTCGCGTAAATATAAATTTGAAAGTCGACGAATTTCACGTCGTCGATTTTTCCCTTGTCGCTGCGGTGGAACATAATGTTGTTTACCCAGAAGTCGGAATGGATAATAGTCGACCACGGCTCGCGAATATCTTCCGCCCAGAGATCATCCAGAGTGAATCCCGTTAAGATTTTATGGCAGCGTTCGTAGTATGGGTTCATCTCTGGATCTTGTTTGATCGTGTTCAACACCACGTTAAACATGTTTTCCGCGCTGCCTTCAGTCTGCAAGGCTTTCGCGTACATTTTGAATATCTCGAACATACCGGGCTTTTTCTGCTTCGTGGCCATCCCTAAACCGTGAAATCTCGCTAAGGCTTTTATGGCTAGTTCTGCGTGCTCTAAATCGTAACCTGCGTTAAATAAAAATCGAATAAATGGCCTTCTTAAACTTATTTTTTACCGAGCATTAAAGTTATCCTAAAGAATGGTCAGCAATTGGTGATACTATCGAGAATGAGGTAATTGTATGTAACGGTATAATACGAAAATATAGAATAACATTTTTTCATATGAGACTTTATTTTTGCAAAAATCACCTTTAGCTCTATCGCCATTGTAGTAACCCCTGACCTTCAGGTTCTCCATCAGAATGACAGCGTCGTCATCGAATTCACCGTCCGGTTGCATGGACAGCCTAGATCCATAAAATTTCGCTAGGACATCGAACAGCTCGGACTTTCTGAAGCCAGACTCCAATTCCAATTTATTGTAAGTTGGCATGATCGTCTCGTACATGAAAATCTCCTTCGTGAACGTACGGGGACTGTTGAAGACTTTTCTTTGGAATTCGGTCGGCGGGGGCATCTTTGCAATCAGATGAAGTTCCTCTTCCTTTCCGGTCTTCTTATTCTTCAAATTAACGACGACACTGTGTATAGTGCTCCCATAATTTTCTCCTGGCGGTAGGAGCATTTTATTTGTAAAACACAAAACGTCCAAGTCTTTGTCGATCTTTTCTTGCAAAACCGGTGTAATGTCACGGAGCACAATCTCCTTCATTTGATGTTCAGCGTCGGTCATTGTGCCAGTTCAAATATGTAGTTTTAGATGAAAGCAAAAAGAATATTCTACTTCTCTAAGTTACGATCAGCCCCAACGCGTGAAACTACAGTGAATAAGTTCGATACGTTTAGCAGTACTGATTAAATTTATAAGATCTGTTACGTATCGGCTAGATTGCTAGATCGTCGCTCTTATCAATTAACTCGGAACGCGTATTATCACACATTTTTAGGATACACGTGTCTTTTCACTGTTCGTTTTTGCAAGAGTGTGAGGTATCAAAATCAGGAAAGTATTGTAAACGCTGTATCACGATCCCACTTATCTCCCGCGCCATGCCACACCATGATAGTATCGTTTCTCCGGGCGATCTCTGCGAGTCATTATCACCGCGTCGGCTCGTTCTAATTTTTAAGAGGGGAGTCTATCTTTTTAAATAATGCGTATATTGCTTCAGCGTGAAACGTCCGTCCTATATATCTTCTTTCGCTTACGTGCTGATTTATGAATCAATATCCACATATGATCGTAACGTATCATTCACGTGTTATCTTTTAAGTATAAAGCGTGACATAAATTAAACTTATAGTTCAGCTTCTTAAATAAATTCAAATCATCAATAGTTTATTGAGGACATTATTATTGTTGCTATTTCTTGGAATCTACTTGAGCGACTCGTCAAAAACCCGTATTTATTGCATGGGATAACATGTCTTCTCTGATAACATATAATTCTAATCTATAAAAAATTAAATAAGTGCTACTTTATCATGACACTAATGGTTAGTATTGTATTTGCAAGATTGTAACAAAGTAACTAGATAAAGAGTATAAAGTAACTATATATAGTTCTTTGCATATGTTGTATGCATAATTTGAGAATTTAATATGCATGCGTAACATATATTTCTTTTATCAAGAGACTCCATAATTGTTATCGAATAAATTTGTACATGAGATAAAAAAGTATCTTTTCAAATTTATTTGCAAAAAGTATAATGGTACAAAAATATGTCGTTTATTCATTTTTTTAAGTGAAAGTAGAAGTAGTAAATAACAATACATTAATAATTTTATTAAAAACAAGTATATACGTATATCTCATGAGGTTCGC
>SHCU01000132.1:122165-133691 GCA_004307685.1 Ceratina australensis | reverse complement strand
ATAATGTTGAAAGCAGGTACCAAAAAGTTATATCATTAGCAGTTGCACAATTTTTACTCACAAGCAACATTGCTAAATCATAAAATTTTTAGGAAGGATGATCCCTTGTTTAAACAAGAAGTACTGGACATAGAAGATTTAGTAAAGGCTGGACAAAAATATAGATGCTGTCCATATTTTCTGTCTAGGGAACTGAAACAAAATGCAGATATTACTTTCATGCCATATAATTATTTATTAGATTCAAAGTCGCGAAAAGCACAAAATATAGACTTACAGAACAATGTCATTCTTTTGGATGAAGCGCACAACATTGAAAAGACTTGCGAAGAAGCAGCATCGTTACAGGTATTATAATTAAGAATCAAATTAAAAGTCATGTATAAAATTTGTCCTAAAACTGTTACAGATAAGTAGCACAGACATTGCAATGTGTATCGATGAAATAACAAGTGTAATGGAAAGTATGGCTAACGACGCTGAGCAACAAAATGATTTATTCATGGAAAATTCAACCAACATTCAGAAGGATTTTACCGCGGATGATTTATGCATTTTGAAAACTATGTTCTTAGAATTTGAGAAAGCGATTGATGCTATAAAAATATCTAAACGCGACGAGGGAGATACACATCCTGGTGGATATATTTTAGATTTATTAGCAGAGGCGCAAGTAAGTAATCAATCGTCTCTTGATTTATGTAAATAATTGGGATAAATTATAATGGAAAATTCTTAATTAAAGATAACTTATGGAAAAGAGCATCTCGTGATAGATAAATTAGAAAAAATTGTTTCTTATCTAACAACTGCAAGTGCCTCGCCATTTGCAAGAAAAGGCAATGCACTTCAAAAATTTGGCGACTTATTGAGAATAGTATTCAGCAGTAGTAATATACGACACAGAGAGAAGATTAAACAATGCTACAAAGTGTATATCCAAGTCGAAGAACCAAAAAAAACTAAGAAGAATGATGCTTGGGAAAAGAAAAAATTAGTTTTGAAGAATGAAGGCAAAGTGATCAGTTATTGGTGTTTCAGCCCTGGATTTAGGTAAATCTTTATTTCATTATTGTGTTTCATTCTTAGCAAATTGTATTAATATATTTGTGTATGAATTATAATTGCCAAGTATGCAACAACTAATGGAACAAGGGGTACGTTCGGTAATTTTAACAAGTGGTACATTATCCCCTTTGAAACCTTTCATATCTGAACTCGGAATACCAATTGAAGTTCAGTTAGAAAATCCACATATTATACAGGGACGCCAAGTTTGTGTCGGTATTCTTGGCCAAGGCCCTGATGGTTATTTATTAAATTCTTCCTTCAACACAAGGTATTTTTATCAACTATCTCCTGTACATCAGTGTATAATATTATACAAACAATACATACAATTTGCTTTTTCTTTCAGAAATGATCCAAAGTACATAGCATCCCTAGGGCGAACAATACTTAATTTTAGCTGCCTGATTCCTCACGGTATATTAGTTTTCTTCCCTTCGTATCCAATAATGAAAAAGTGTAGAGAAGAATGGCAAAATAATGGATTATGGACTAAAATCGCAGACCGCAAAGTAATTATATTTATTACTTAAAATGATTATATTTCAAGATAAAAAATACTACAACTTTTTACTTATACTTTTCAGCCTATCTATGTAGAACCGCAACAAAAGGATGGTTTCTTGAATGTTATGAATGAGTACTGTGAAAAGATTAGAGATCCTTCCTGTAAGGGGGCACTTTTTATGGCAGTTTGCAGAGGAAAAGTAAGCGAGGGATTGGACTTTGCTAATGCAAATGGAAGAGCTGTATTGATTACAGGTCTCCCGTTTCCACCTTTCAAAGATCCCCGTGTTATATTAAAACAACGATATTTAGAAGAAATAAGAAAGGAGGATAAAGGGGTAATAATTTACTTGTACTAGATAGGTGTGTACGAAACATCGTTTGTTTCTGAGGTTTGCACTTGCCTACCGAGAAACGTCTATCTTGTTTTGTCTCATCATCTCTTATTATAAGTCAAATTGTACACTACTTCGGAATATAACGATATTTCATATATGCTATATTCATAAAGTACTATCGTTTGGCATATATGATAATTTTTTCTCTTCTTTTAGGCTCTATCTGGTCAGCAATGGTATCAGCTAGAAGCATCGCGAGCTGTTAATCAAGCCATTGGTCGTATAATACGTCATAAAAATGATTATGGAGCCATCATCCTTTGTGACTGTCGATTTGACAATCTAAGTTTTAAGCAACAGCTCTCTGCCTGGATTAAACCTCATATAAGAAAATTTACTAATTTTGGTAGCGTTGTAAGAGAGCTCAAAGATTTTTTTAAATTTGCAGAATACACAGTACGTTTTGATTTCATTACAAAAGAAAATGTTATTGAATTGCTGCGTTACACGATTATTATTTGCAGTATCCACAACCGAACATGAGCGGTACATCATTCAAGAACAGTTCTCTTTCAGTGGCAACTTCAGCATCATTTGACGCAACTTCGTCTCGCGCTACAAACTCTGGTTCCGAAAATATTGTTGAAACACCTACAGAAGAGACGTTTAATATTGATACCTATACCAGTAATGAGGAAGATATAAAATTATCTGAAGTGAAGAAAAAAGATCTATTCGAATCATTTGACACAGAATCAAAGGCTGAGATTAATTTTAGCAATTGCAAGTTAAAAGATAATCAGAGTACGTGCGACTTAATAAAAAACATTGGTGAACCAGCTGCAAAAAGGAGGAAACTAAAAATACTACCACTGCAATTTAATGAACACTTATCTGTCCCTTCTACTTCGACTTTGTCTCTCGATGCGAATTCTGAACAAACATTTGAAGCAAATAATGATGAAACTGATAAGAGAACCTTAGGGAAAGCATATTTGAAAGAAGTAAGTAGACTTCCTTAACATAATGCAATTTGCAATTCATATTACATCTGCTCAATTATTTAAATCCGTAAATGTGTATTTTAGGTAAAACGGTCTCTATCCGAAACTGATTATGAAATATTTGCGAAAATGATTAAGGATTATACGAAAACAGGCAATCTTGATGAATTATTGAAAATACTGCAAAGATTATTTTCATCAGACAAAGGATTACAACATTTATTTAGAGGTATTTTTCATAGATTATATAAAAGACAATTGTTACGATCTCTTATTAAGTCAATGCAACATTCTAGGTTTTAGACATTTTTTGAAAAAACATCATATTTCTGCATTTGAAAATCAATGCGCTCTGAGGAAAATTATATGAATGCCAAACATCGGGGAACTAGTAATCTTCCAATAAAACAAGAACCATTGTTGAAACCAAGTAAGTACATGTGCTTTAGAAATTTTATATCACGTGACGTGTTCTTACAAAATATTGTGTGAATATGTGAAGTCAGAAAATAAAATAGAGCAACATGAGAATAATTACATTTCCTTGAATATAATTTAATTACAAATCGATTTAATTTATCTTAGCAGATATATACAAATATATGTTACATTAGTTTTTGACTGCAATTCTTAAAATAATATTTGGAGAACGTGTTCAAGCACCAAGTACAGAAGAGAACTCATAGTTGGCAATGAATACTAAACAATGAAAATTAAGCTGCAATTAACTTATTCTATTATGCAACATAATGTTTACATTATACTAGAAATGAATGAATTAGTATTTGTAATTTGTATAAAAATATTATATCGCCATGTAGAACGTATTTTTTTAATCGTGCAATGACACCAGTTGTAACGTATGTCAATGTCAAAATCTTTCTTGTATAAAGCTTCTATTTCTATATTCTCAGCATATAGTGTCTTTTGTTAGAAATATTTAAATTATGAAAACAAATAAATTGTTACTTTTACATGTATCACTTATTTTTTTTTTTAATTAATGTGCTATTTTATGAACACATTTTATAATGTTTCTCTTACAAAAGATTAGTTTAAAATCTTAACTTTTTTTACAACTCCATAGTATGAACTCCACTTGTGTCCTTGTTATTTTCTTCTTTTTTAATAAGTGCCTTACTAATGATTTCCTGATAGTACTCTCCGAATACGCTTCTATTATGAGAAATAAGTATTAAAAATTGAGCCGCTATAGCCGTTAATTCTTCTTGAAGCGATGAAAGTCCTGGCGGTACTTGTTGCGGAGCCGCAGATTGAGTCAATATTATTTTTTGTAAAAATTGTCGAATTCTCAGATCTTGAAACAAACATGTATCGAGTTAAAAAAGCAATCATTTAATTTAGCAATTCTGTTTTTAACACTTACTAATGAGATGTCTAATTTTATGGTCTGGATTGATAAGATCCAGTATTTGTCCCTCTAGCAGCGATTCCATTTCTGGGGATAAGGGAATAGCACCAATCTCTTCTAACGTTGCTTTTAAATCTGTCTTTACTTGTAACACAATATTTGGCATCGCAGTTTCCAGTTCCCTATCAATAATTTGGAAAGAAATTAAATTTTTTATCTTATTATTTATGCAAATATTGTTATTTACATACGTGTTCGAATGTACAGAATCCAAAAGCACGCTCAGGTGTTGTTTTATATTTTTCTTAAAGCTTGACACTCCATGAATTGGTGCGCCCACTGTATTATTTACTAGCAATATTACAGAGCCTATAATGCTTAATCTGTTGGTTTTATCCCGCATTTCCAGTAATCTACCTTGATCAAGCATCAAAGTCTGTATCGCAAATATAATAATAAAGATTGCATTAATTCAAATAAATTAAAAAAATGAGAATAACACCACTGCGACCAATCGATAAATCAGGAGTTTAAGATTTGAGAAGTCACAGTGATGTTTAATTTCATTATCAACATTCAGATACGTACTTCCGCATCTGGACTAAAGTCCCACTCCAAGAGATCGAGGTAAGCTTCGGTCACAAGTGAATGCGTTAGTTGGCGCACAGCGTTAATGTCGGACGAACTGCTGGTAACATTAGTTGGATCAAAATGCCTCAACAACCATTTTTCCGTGAAATGCAGGCCGCCCGAGTTAACTTTCAAAAATTCCGCGAACTTTGCTTTCTCGTATTCAATACTTGAAGCAACTATGTTCGGTCTCATCATTGTAATGGTGAAATTAGCTAGATCAAGTCGCATTAATTGCAGCACTTCCATAATGCCTTTGAATATTTCAATAACGTCTGTCTTTTGACTAAGTTCTCGAATTCTCTCATCTCTTACAGGCGCACAGACTTTGCTCATAATTGAAATCACATATTGTGCATAATGATGAAAATCCAGAATACCCTTTTCAGCTTGTTGTTTAATTAAATCAACATCAAGTACTTCCTTTAAGTTTTCTCTAATTTTTGCATGATACGGTACCAGTTCATCCAGTGTCTACGAAAAGAATTATATTATGAAGATGTGACCATTATGGACTGTTTAATGGAGAGCTCGAATGAAACTGTTAACTTTCATAAATGAATTGAAGATTTTAACAGTTTTATCCAAAGCTTTGTTTTATGCAAATTATGTACGAATAGATTACTTCTTTAATTTCTTTTAATAAAATCATTGCTTGCGCATAATTCGGAGGATCTTCAGCCAATTGTTCGGCTAATACATTCCAAAAGGCTTTATGCATAATTTCTTTCACTTTCCTATGAAATGTACCATCTTCTAGCTCAAGCTTTTGCAGTTGAAAATTTTTGTCAACCGCGATTTCATGAGCCAATGCCATGTTCTTCATACCATTCGCAGCTTTCATGATTTCATCAAGAGAAACGAAATTCGGTGGCGACGCGCTTACTAATCCGCTCATCAAAAAATTTGTTGCTTTTGCCCTGTATGACATGATATAGTTAATTGGCACATTGAAACTTTAAATCTGAATTAAAAATAAATTATTAATTTGGTGTATATGAAATTTCATTTTCCTGAAACTTAAAAAATGTTTGTGAAAACAAGTGACATATGCTCCATGTAAGTAATGTATTAATTTCTTCAGAATATCAAACACTGAATGTATTTCAATGTTCAAATGGTAAAAGGCAAAGTTTATCTAATGTATTTTTCATAAAATTTTATTCTAACAAAAAAAATTCACCTTTTTGCATTTTCTTCCTCGGTTTCTGAATTTGATTCAGATTGATACGCTATAGGCATGGATGAGCTGGCTTCGTTGGCATTATCTTTCTTCTTTTCATTATTGTCCATTTTTTGGTTCCTAAATAATGACAAACATCATTAAAATTGGATTATGATATCACAGTTGTAAAGAAGTAGAAAAATAATGTTATTAAAATATAAAGTAGAGTTATACTAGAAAACGTCAAACAGTAGAATGACTATTTCACTGTTAATATAGTAGAATTAAGAAATATGTTATGGGAAAGCTACTGTACAATCTTTTACAAAGGTGCACTGACCAAAAAGAAATACCAGGGTAAAAATTTAATAATGCCATGAACCCTGGAAGTTTGCGATTAATGAAGATATAGCAAAGAGTAATACCATATATCACACCAGCACTGACCAAAATTTTATTCCTAACAAAACAACATTTTGTTATATATTCAGATCAATTATTATGTTGGTCAATAATTATATTGTAATATCTTTTAATACAATTACAATTTCCTAAGGTTGGCATAAATATACATTTTCAATCAAATTATGCCATATTTAATTCTATTCATAATAGTAGATAATAAAAACATTACAACGGATAGTTGATGGATAGAAGTTAAATTTGAAAAAGAAGGCGACGTTTCACATGCACCGACCTAATATTTCATATCTATATAACACCTTTTTAATATATAATTAAAATATATATATATATAAAAATATACCTATCTGGCATTCTTAATGTTTAGTTCAATTGGTATGTTGTAGCATGATCTGCACTTAGGAGCAGCTGGCAGTTGAATGGTTACTGATGAAAAGGAGGTCAAACTTTATCTATAAACAGAACATCCACAAGGTACATACAAGAACAAATTTCCTGTTTGATGTCAAGGATCGAAACAGTATTTTTATTTCTAACAATCTGTCTCGAATTTACATGTGTATACATGAATATCTTTAAAATATATATGAGATTACAATTATTCTTAATCATAATTGATCTGTTGATATTGTTTATCTATTTTGTCAACTTCATTGAATATAAAACATTGTAGATATTATATTAAAAAAATAAATAAATTACGTTTTGTTATAATGTTTATGGCTTTTCAAGTCGTTAATGTTTTATTTTTATTCTTTCCTCGAAGGCAATCTATCATTAGTTTCATATTTCATGTAGAATATATTTTTTGAAAAATTTTAACTTTTAGTTATTCAGTTTAACGAAATATTTGTTTAACATTGATTATTTTTTCTTTTACTTTACAAAAATAAGATGCTTACACTGTATATGCTATTCTGTTTACAAACAAGATGTACGATATTAAACCAAATTTTGTACTATCATGTAATTATTTAGAAGGCATACGAAACCATTTTTTTGGCAATTCATTATTTTACAAACTTACTTAAAAGAAACTCTTTGCTAGAAGATCGAAATGCGTAAAATGATTATCTTATTTGACTTGACGTTTCACCAAAATGTTTCAACGTTCATTATAACACGTTTCACATCTCTATTTGAAATTTGTCAACAATTTTACATGCAAATTATCATACTGGAAAAATCAATTTTGTTCCAAATTGTGAATTATGTATATTTATAACTTTTTAGGTTGATGTTCAACGATGAAGTCAGACTAATGTTTACGTTTATACAACGCCAGCGTCCTCTGTAAATTGTCTTTTTTCAATGACCTTTCATATGCATGTATACATGTAGTATATATATGTGCACAACTACATAAATGTACATTTCGATTATTGAATCTTTTACCTTTCCTTATATGTAATATAGGATATATTTTCCAAGATACTTACATTACACTGAAGTAAAGAGAATGTTGAATGAATGAAGATTAAAATTGATTATAGATGTTATAATATATGCTATGTAATTGTTATAATAATGTCTTGCAAAGTTGATAACGTCGCAATATCGCAAAAGATTCAAGGTGCAACTGTGTGGTAAGTATGTGATCTTTTTTAGAAATGACATGACTCATTCGTAGTCCACCTTGAATTTTGCGAAGATTGGAAGGATGTCTTGACCAGTGCAATCGTTCTTTGTTGTACTTATGTACAAAAAAGGCAAAATATATGTAATGCCTAATGTAACTTAAACTATTAATATGTATTCTTAAATGTTATGTTAAAATAATACTTAAATCTTAATATGTATTCATATGTAATAGCAATTTTAAAACTATTATACATACATCAAGTCGGTTTAGCTTCCATTTTTATTTTATTTTAACAAAATTAGATGATTTTTTAAATATTTATTTGTCGACATGTACAATTATGATGCTCTTACAAGGCTTAAAGTGAAACTTCAATTCAATCGTTTTCATTAGATTTGTAAGAAATTATTACAAAATTCGAGTATGATAGTTTCAGCATTGATTTATTATTATTAGATTGATACATCATCATAATGCAAATAAAGTTTGTTTGTAATACTTTAATTCTTGTATACTTTCCTTAATATCATCTAATGCCCTATGGTTCAGTTGCTTTTGTGGTGTTAGTTTATGAATGTTTGGCTTCCATCTCCTAAAGTTATATAATATTACATTAATTATATAGTACAGTAATTATATAAAATTAATTAAAATTGCCACCTGAAATAATTTATCATTTATTTGTTCAATGAACTATTACTAAAATATTTATTTCTTATGTTTCATTAACTGTTAAATTCATATATCTTTTTGTAAATTAAAAAGCTACCAGTTACTTCAAATGGCTTCTTTTATCGATTCTTACAAAATACATACCTAACTAGCTCTTTAATGGTACTAACGTCAATAATTCTATAATGTAAATAATCATTGACCAATGGCATGTGTTTAAGCAGAAAGAATCGATCTTGGTAAATTGTGTTACCAGCTAAAGGACAAGAACTTTTTGGAACATATTTCTGTATGAAATTTAGTAACATCTGTTCCGCATCACACAAATTAATTTTGCTGGATTTAGAGGCTTGGATTAATCCTGTCTGTAAATCATAATTTTTTTATATAAAGATTCGTTTAAGATAGATAACGTTTAATTATCAAAACATAAAATAATTAACTTACTTTCGTATGTTGAGTGGTACACCATTCATCCATGCCGTTCAAAATTATGTCCGGTTGATTAATGACAACATTAAATTCTTCGCTTACAATGTTTAAATTTTGGTCACTTATTAAACATGCAATTTCCAAAATTGTATCTTTTTCTACGTTCAGCCCTGTAAGCTTTAAACAAAACAGTTCAACGTGATTCTTCGTTTGCTTCATCTTATAAGAACGTTTAATATTATTCTACCTACTTCTGTATCTATCCATACAATACATTTACTTTTATCGTACTCCATTTGTTCATTTAATGTAATCTGAGATATAATACAATCGTTTACATTAAAGTCATCCTGTCAAATGTTAGAAAGGAAATAACTAACCTCATTGTTTCTTTCTGATAATCAAAATGCAATTTGAAGAAATTCGTAATAACACGCTGTACATTTTTATTTTTATTCTAATTGTTTATTAACTATAGCATTAAACAAAATATTAAAACATTTTAGTATTGATATTGTGTTTATTATGAACTTAAGTATAACCTACCTCTAAAGTGTCACTTCAATTACTACGAGACACAAATATACATACCGGAGATGAAGACGAAGAAGAAGCTACAGGAGCAAGAACGACGGAAAATTCTCTCTCTCTTTCTCTCTCTACTGGCTATAGTCTCTTGAGCACGCCGATGCCGTTGCCTAAACAGGAAAAATAATTTTCAACTCGCACTTAGCTCGCAAATGCTTCGCATTTATAACTACTCATGGTAAATACTAAAAATTACTTGCGTGAGATATAGTAAAAATAGAAAACTAAGCATATTTTTATGATTTTTACACGTAAGAGAGTGTTATAACTTGGTTAGTAAATTTGGCGGGAACTTCACGCTCGTGCCTCCATCCTTTTTATTCTTGTCATTGACAACTGAAATAAAATTTTTAGAAACATATCGCATTCCACGCTACAATTTCGCATTCCTGATTATGAAATGTATTCGTAAGTCCCAAGAAGCAGCTCTTACCGTTATTTACTCCTAATATCGTTGGAAGATTATCCTATTACATAGAAAATGTATATTCGAGCACATGCTAGTTCGATGGCAACTCGAGAGTAGTTTCTTCGATTGAACATACTTGGTGGCCCTGAAAAGGGCCGTTTATTTTTTATCGTCAAAGAAAGAAATTTAAGCTCTTTCGCCGCGAATTCTACGCGCCAACTGTATATCTTTAGGCATAATGGTGACTCTCTTCGCGTGAATGGCGCAAAGATTCGTGTCCTCGAAGAGACCGACCAGGTACGCCTCGCTGGCTTCTTGAAGTGCCATGACCGCAGAACTTTGGAAACGAAGATCAGTCTTGAAATCTTGAGCGATCTCACGTACAAGCCGCTGGAATGGCAGTTTCCGGATCAAAAGCTCGGTGCTCTTCTGGTATCTCCGAATTTCACGAAGAGCGACAGTACCGGGACGATAACGATGAGGTTTCTTCACTCCGCCAGTTGCTGGTGCGCTCTTACGAGCTGCCTTCGTCGCCAGTTGTTTCCGCGGAGCTTTACCGCCGGTAGACTTTCGAGCAGTTTGCTTGGTACGAGCCATAGCGTCGTCAAATATCGAAACGTTCCGATTACAGTGGTAGTCAACAGATTATAAGTCGACGTTGCGCTCTCGATGCTGCCTTATATACCCTGCGAGAACCTATTCTCACGCTTCTTATTGGCTGGAATATGAGAGGGGAGAGAGCAATTCTATCCTGTTGAACGAGAGAGGTGGGAAAGAAGGGCAGCTGCGGGTATAAATACAGCTGGCTACAAATTTCGACATTCATATCCATCAAAATCTGTTTCTTCAGTCAGAGACTTTGGTTCGTGCCGTTGTTTAAATACGTTCTAACGATGACTGGACGTGGTAAAGGTGGCAAGGGATTGGGAAAAGGAGGAGCGAAGAGACATAGAAAAGTCTTGCGTGATAATATTCAAGGCATCACTAAGCCTGCCATCAGGCGCTTAGCAAGACGAGGCGGTGTTAAGAGAATCAGCGGATTAATCTACGAAGAAACTCGTGGTGTCTTAAAAGTATTCCTTGAGAACGTCATTCGTGACGCTGTCACCTATACTGAACATGCGAAGAGGAAAACTGTGACTGCGATGGACGTAGTTTACGCTTTGAAACGACAAGGCAGGACGCTGTACGGATTTGGCGGCTAAACGACGAGAGGCAAACCAATCTTATATACAAACGGCCCTTATCAGGGCCACCAAATATTAAGTAACGTGTGATATCTTCTCGTTCTACACCTTCAATCTTAAAAGATTCCTGTAACCAACAAACCACAGTA
>SHCU01000132.1:102406-120486 GCA_004307685.1 Ceratina australensis | reverse complement strand
CTTTACTCGCCGCGCGATGAATGACGAGAGACGATGAGACGACGGATGATCCTCGAGCCGGAACACTCGGTTGCTTTCGGTTGCAGAGAACGGTGAACCGGCCAAGATCAAGTGCAACCTGAGGAAACACAAGCCGAACCGGAAGCCCAGGACTCCTTTCACCACGCAACAATTACTGGCTCTTGAGAAGAAGTTCACCGAAAGGCAATACCTCAGCGTCGCGGAGAGGGCCGAGTTCTCGTCGTCCCTTCATCTAACCGAGACCCAGGTGAGAATCTCTTCTCCCTTATGCTCATTCATAACATTCTTCATTCATGTACAATAAGAAACGGTAGACATGAGTCGTTTATTTTGAAAGTGACCTAAGTCCATTTATTTTTAACTGAGTTATAACTTAAATTAATAAGCAGTAAGCTTACGTAAACGAATGAGTATTAACTAAAGTTAACTGATTGTGAGTTAGTGACTTGAATTAAAAAATATATGTGTAGAATATCAACGTGTATAATATTTATAAAATATATACATATAGGACACCAATATGTCATATCGAAAATAATAAAATTTTAAATATCAATTGGAATAATAGCAATTATTAAATGAATAATGGGAGTAACGGGTCTCCTTATCAAAAGCGGAGTTAAGCTAGTTTCAAAATAAACGACTCAGATTATATGTACATGGATTTAATCCTACAGATTTATAGTTTTTATAACTATCTTTAATTTTACTGCATTTTTAACCGAAATAAGTAATAGTTTAGCGATTAAATTTCCACAAGAGAAACGAATATACGTATATCGTTTGTAGATACACGTTTATTATTTGGATGTACCGAAGTGATCGTGGGCCACATATTTACGTACTAAATGATGCGTGTCGATGTGGCTCCTACCACACTATTCGATTATCATGGTATATAGCAAAACAGAACTAATCACACTATTAGGGAACACGTGGATATAGCTAATGGTAGTAGGGAATTAGGATAATCATGGGAAGAAGTTCGGGAGTGGTGATATATAAGAAATTCGATGGATACATCTCGCATAGTTCACAATGATTTCGACGAAAGGAAAGTGCGCTATTTTCGTCTTCACCGGTTTAATTTTAAGTAACGTTTATCGCGTTTCAGCTTTAACCGCGCCTGAAACCGTCGATGAAGATAACGTGAACTTAAATAGCAAGTCCTCGAATTATATTGAAAATGTGCAATACTTTCCTATCAACGGTAAATATATTTTGTTACAACTAAAAAATTCCGTGGGTGCTTCACTTTTACTTAGAAATTAATTTCAACCTCTTCGTCTCACATAAAATATCGAAATTCAGATGTGTTCGCTGTCGAAGATGAATTTTCTGACATGGGCGACGTAAGAATCGTTGGAGGAGAATACGCGCATCAGAATCAATTTCCGTTTATGGCTGTGGTTCATCAATTGATGGGCAAAGGAGTGATCTCAAAATGCGGCGGCACTATTATTTCGTCGAGATGGGTATTAACAGCGGGCCATTGTCTGGGTTCCAAACCACGTTTGGTCGTGTTCGGTGTTAACAACAAAAGAGGAATCGGTTACAATTTCTACCAAGGACCGGGAGTTGCAATGTGGAATGAACAAGGTATTCTTCACCCCGGTTATCGTAAGACGGTCAACGATATCGCTCTGCTCTACATGCCACAAAATATTCCGTTCGGAGGTAATACCTTAAAATAGGAAATTTATTATTTTTTAATTTTTTAAATTCATTCAAGCACATAATTTGTCTGGCCGTTAGAAAATATTCAACCTATTCGACTCGCGGGATACAACGACGGATTATTTACCGGTTCGAAAAGCGTAGTCATCGGCTGGGGAGCAGATGGTCCAACCGGCTCAGGAACAGACAATTTAAAGTATGCGATATTATCAGTCATTTCAAATCGCGCGTGCTCTAAGTATTGGAGCATCACCGAGAAGCATATATGCACAGCTATACAAAGTCAAGAAGCATGTAGGGTAAGTGTATATCGTTCTTGTTCGATTCGAATCGTTTTGAGTTAAAACGTGAACATTCGTGAACTCGTTGCGCGTTCAGGGTGATAGCGGAGGTCCACTGGTCGTATACGAAGACGGAATGCCCCTTCAAATCGGAATCGTCAGTTATGGAGATGGGGCTTGTCCAAGCGGCAGGCCTGGTGTATTCACAAGAGTATCTGCTTTTAGAGACTGGATCACACAGAACACTGGACTTCACTTTTAATAGTACAACATTCCCGACGTTGTACATTTCGATTACTTCGTACGATATACAGCGAATATGCACGTTAAATATTAATAACGCTTTGTACACGAAATACGACAATGTTTGATGACACTAACAACAAATAAAAAAATTTTACATGTTAATCAAGGAAATTGTTTTACCAATGAAATTCTTTAACGCGATCTCATCGTGAATATTTATCTGAAATAGAAACAGTGCAATTTAAAAACCATTATTTTAATTTCAATATACTTGAAATTTTAGCATTCACTTGTTTAATCAGATATCTAAAGAAAATAAATAAATCTCATTTTAAATAATATACAGCCTGCATAAAATATATTCGAAATTGTGGGCTCAAAAGGGACAGTCAGCTGGCTGGTCCTTTGTTCTCAGAAAACATTCGACCGTTATACACCTGGTCGATTACAAAGGCATTGGAAATGGCGGGAACGAGAAGAAAGAAGGGGCTACACGAGTCCGCCCCCCTCCACTCGTCACCAGGGTTAACCAGGCTTTTCGGTAACACGAATATGATGCGTTTGGCCTATAAGAGCAAACTCTTGCTTTCTTATTAATTTATATTGCCCAGAAGCTAAACACGAATGTCTCATAGCGTCGTTACTCGCGGTTCTCGTAGTCCTACGGACCAACCGCAGTTTTACGGGCCAGAGGCAGAAACGTATCATGCTCGTGTTATTAAAAGCCTGTTAGTCGGTGCGTTTGGCCTGGTCCGCGCACAATTTTGGATGGAAACCTTTCTAACCTTAGCTAAGGACTAAAGGACCTATATTTGTCGTCCCAAGTGTCCAGGATCGCCTGCATAGTTTAACACTAAACCTACCACGGTCAAATGACCCTTCTTAACTTCCTCAATAAAAATACAGTGCAAGTGGTTTTATTGCATTGCTAAAATTGTAACTATAACTTACTCTGATGTCAAACTAAAATATCAGTGCCAATATTAAATAACATTCAAATGTAAATAATCTTAATATAGTATAGTTGGGTGTAAAATGTGTCGGTAGGTTTAGTGTTAAACGTGGTGAGGGTCATAGCAAACGTCTCAGGAATCTGTGTGAAACAGAAATCTCCACCTAATTGACTAAATGCATGCATGCACACATGCATACGCTGTGCGGAACAATCAAGAGCTGAACTGGATTCTCGGGTCGGCAGGTATAGGGAAGGGACACTTAGCAAACCGACGAGATATGCAGCTGCAGTTTTGAAACGCCGGCACAACGTACATATGCTCGACAAATGGCTACAACGGATTTCCGCAAAGAATAATGAATTTCTAAACCTCGACTCTGAAAGTTCGAACATGTTATATGCATAAGTTAGAATAGTTCAAATCTAATGAGCTCTGATAACGTATCTCATACTTCGTAATGTGAATATGTGTAAAGAGAGCATTTCACAGCCAATATAAAAACATGATATTCGAAGAATCAAAAACACTAGTGTTCCCAGATTGAAAATCTGTGGCTCTTAAAAGAATGTTGGATATTCTTAGTCATTTTAGCCTACTCATTTAATGTTTAGTTGTAGATTGTATATTTTAGAAGATAAGTTGAGATTGTATATGTAAGCTGGACCTTTCGACCCTTGTGACTTCATCCGTTGAGCCCTTACTCATAACGATCCCCACTCCTTTACTTTTCCGCTTTCTCCGAGTTTTCCTTTTTAAACTAGCCAAAAGACCCGACACTTACGATCCGTCTCTGACTACGAAAACACCCAGGACAGTGATAAAGTCTACCCAGCAGAACTTAGAAGAAACAGTTATTTCCAACCTTCGGTGATCCAACAAGAACCGTTTTGTAAATAACCGATTTCTTTTCCTTTTATTGATTAATTATCTTTTAATAAACGAAATACGTGAAAAATGTATTTATTTTGCATTCTGTTGTACATTTTGAGCAATTTGGCGTACAAGACTCTCAAAGGATTTTTTAGGTATCAATAATTTTGTGCTTTTTTGGCATCGACGTATTTCTTCATGGACTCTGCTTCGCGGTTGAGATCTCGTTTTCTTTTCTTTTCTATCGTATTGATTAATGCGAGCCATACTTTGGTTTCAGACCGTTAAGCACTTACACAATTCGTGTCTGCGTCCGTGAATAGATTTCTCGGGCATGCAAGCACGTTGCCGAAGTTAGTTGGCCACGAGCTGGTAGTGCTTTTGATGGATTAGGCTTGGGTCGATCCGATTAGGGTGTTGGAATTTTGCTCCGCGTTTTTAGTACTGAATCNTAATGACAGTACATATATCCGAAATAGTATAGAAAAATGAAAATAAAAATTGACGATAAATTAACATAATTTAGACAGAGATTTGAAAGTTCGAGGCAATTAAGTATACACTTTAGGAGCACCGACGAAGAGTTGCAAATCTTATTATTGAGCACGTAAAAAATATGCAGCCTATTGTTTTATTGCGATTCATATATGGATTCTGCGTTCACATTTGAAAGTTAGACATGGCAACAAATTCGTGTTACAATATTTTTACGTACAGAATGTGACAAGTAAAAAAGCGAACTTCGTAATATTAATGAATAGAAAAATGTATGAAATAGAAAATGATAATTCAACGAATAGAAGTTTCCCAAGTCTTAAATATTTGGGGCCCTGAAAAGGGCCGTTTTGACGATGAACGAAGACGAGTTTACTTGGAGCTTGTATATTTGGTGACTGCCTTGGTTCCTTCAGAGACAGCGTGCTTAGCTAATTCTCCGGGCAGGAGTAGGCGCACAGCAGTTTGGATTTCCCGAGAAGTAATCGTGGATCGTTTGTTATAGTGTGCCAGCCGAGAGGCTTCGGCAGCAATGCGTTCGAACACATCGTTCACGAAACTGTTCATGATACTCATGGCTTTACTGGATATACCAGTGTCAGGATGTACTTGTTTCAAAACTTTATAGATATAGATCGCGTAGCTCTCCTTCCTCTTACGTTTCTTTTTCTTGTCCGCTTTACTAATATTCTTTTGAGCCTTGCCGGCTTTTTTTACTGCCTTTCCACTAGTCTTTGGCGGCATTGTCAATCGAGGGTTTCTTCTTCTTCGGTGCACTATGCGTACTGCGTATTGCGAGACGACGAAGCGAATGATCGTGCGCTCTTTCGGAGCGGCTTTTATAAGCGGTAGAGGCGCTTGCCGCGCGCCAATCAGGACGGGCTATTTGCTGGCACGGCCTCCTATTGGTGCGCGCCAGAGCACCCACAGGGGCATATATTCAGAGGTTGGGTGCGCGAAAAATTATTATCGAGCGTAACTTCGACGTCGACGCTTCACTCGTGCTAATATACATTTGACTGTTTCAACATGTCTGGACGCGGAAAAGGCGGTAAAGTTAAGGGAAAGGCGAAGTCCCGTTCGAACAGAGCTGGATTACAATTCCCCGTTGGTCGTATTCACCGACTTTTACGCAAAGGAAATTACGCCGAACGTGTCGGTGCCGGCGCTCCAGTTTACCTGGCAGCCGTAATGGAATACTTGGCCGCTGAAGTGTTGGAATTGGCTGGCAATGCTGCCCGTGACAACAAGAAGACTAGGATCATTCCGCGACACTTACAATTGGCGATCAGAAATGACGAAGAGTTGAACAAACTGCTTTCTGGAGTGACGATAGCGCAAGGTGGCGTATTGCCAAACATCCAAGCCGTGCTCTTACCGAAGAAAACAGAGAAGAAGGCGTAATTCAGAAGACTTAAATTAAACGGCCCTTTTCAGGGCCAACAATTTTATCTAAACGAAGGATTAATCTCACGTTTCACAATGCTCAAGTTACCTTGAAAAAACTTGACAATATATGTTTATAAAGTATTTACAGATACGAAAAGTATGAGGAATGAGAATATTATATTCTTCGGTGTTATTCTTCTTACTTTTGATATACATACATGTTTTCAGTATTTCGAAGAGCTACATACAAAATGTGATTTGTACATGAATAGTTCATAATCAAGTTATATGTCTGCTGTATAAGAATTCGTAACGAAAAATAAGAAACTGTAATTATATACGAACACACTATTATTATTGAGTTTCGTTCAAATTCACAAATAAATACATGTTTCGAATCGTACTTAATTGTCTCCTAAACTTTTGATCACAATTTATATAGCGTTTATTTTAGAACACATGGTACTAAAAATTATATTCTTGGTATAAAAATATAATCAATTGATGAATCACGTAAAGAAGAAGCTAACCAACTTTAGTTCCTGTATGCCTGTGAAACCTTGATGTCAGTAAACATTCGAATAGCTTCATTTTGAATTGATATCACTAATTTAAGACAGAAGAAAAGTTTGATTAATTTTAAGTTACCCATCTCTGAGTTTATATCGTGGCTCGTTTCCTATCATAGCTTAAACATTGAATAGATATGGGTCTACCGCATAACCTTTCTCCCTTAATTATTCAGTAGATTCATATATGGTTTATATTGTACAATTAGAACATAACTTCTTAACAAACGAAAGTTCTACGATCTGTCATTCAAATGTTCATAGAAAAATTATTCAATTTATATTTGAACTTATACTTTCAAAAGAAAATTACGTATTCACTACCTCTGTAGATGGAATAATGAAACGTTCTTCTGGAGTTCATAGATATTTGTATGTACAAATCTGATAGTTACGCTTAAATAAGAGGATCTGCACGAACAGTCAATCTCATTTAAACGACTTCTATCCATTAAAATTCTGTTCATTAGCTGCTAGTTATAGGTTAGGTTATAGCTGGTATTGCTATTTTCAATTTGAATATTTAACTACAGGACAAATAAGATAAGGATATTGACGTGACTAGAGTCTTTATTATGAAGTAAGGAGATCGTAGAAAAATACTGTTTACATTGTTTGAGTATTGTTCCCTCATCGAACCGAATTTGTGGCCCTGAGAAGGGCCCTTTGTTAATTGTGAAAATCAATTTATCGTTCAATAATTATTTTTTCGCTGCGGCTTTGACAGATTTCGAAGCTGTAGCCTTCTTCGGTTTTGGCGTCTTAGTTTTAGCCGCAGGTGCCTTGGCTGTTCGTTTGGCCTTCGACATAGCTTTCGATTCGGCAACAGGCTTGGCTTTTTCGATCTTCTCAGCCTTTTCGGCTGGCTTGGCTGGAGATTTCTTTACTGGCGCTTTCTTAACCTCGGCTTTCTTCGGTGTACTCGGCTTCTTCGGCGATGCAGGTTTTCGTGCCGATGTAGTCTTCTTCTCGACAGATTTCTTCGCTGCCTTCGGTTTTGATACTTTCACGGCGCGATGAATTTTCTTCGTTTCAGTAGTCTTCCCAGTAGAGAGTTTGAACGATCCAGATGCACCTTTACCTTTTGTTTGAACAACAGCGCCAGATGTAACAGCAGTCTTCAAATATCGTTTGATAAAAGGTGCCAATTTTTCTCCGTCGACTTTGTACGTCGATGCGATGTATTTTTTGATTGCTTGAAGGGACGATCCTTTGCGATCCTTCAGCTCCTTGATGGCAGCATTCACCATTTCAGAAGTTGGCGGATGCGAAGATCTCGGTTTTGTCGCCTTCGCCGCCTTTGACTTCGCAGTCTTCTTCGCTGGGCTTTCTGCACTTTCCACAGCATTAGTTGCATTAGCTTTGTCCTCCATTTTCCTTGAACCTCGTAAAATTATCACGAAAAGTACGCAATCTAGAAATTTTACCGTCGAATCTAGCTTTGGAAGCGTCGGTAGTATTGCTCGGGCGCGGCCTGAGTAGAGAGACCCACTGAATATGTTGAGCGTCGAGTTTCACTAAAAACAGTGAAGCGGTAAATAGTCAGTTGATTGTAAACGCAATTATGCAGAGTACAACGTCGATAGGCAAATAAAAGTTCCATGAACAAATAGCCACGTGTATGTAGTTTCACGCGGTATTCATAATTTTCCCCTAAACGTTGTCAGTTTTCGCGCTCAGCGCAGTTTTCCAACGAATGTCTCCTGGCGGGAACAGGGTAGCTTGTGGAAAAATAAGAAAAATTGTTACATTTTCGCAAGTTTCAGCTGGTATTGACATCGTAAATGACACTAGTAGAACTGGCCTAACGGTTTATGGAATAATTTTCCCAATAAATCAACTATTAGCTCGGAAATGACGAATTTAAAATAGGCTCTACCGGAATCCTTGGAATCCGAGCGTGTGAACGATAAAGCCAGCCTTGATATTTTATAATTCAATCGTTTAGGATATAAAATTAAGACGATTTCAGGAGAATTATGCATCGTTCGTACAAAATACAAGTTACATATATTAAGTGCACAACCTGCTAATCGAATTATGACCGATTAAACGGCTTTCTTTCGAACGTAATTCACGAAAGTCATAACCTCATTGTTCAAGAACGAAACATAATATTTAATGACAATTGCATGTTGTTAGGGATGATTTCTTCCGTTTCTTCGGTATATAGAGAGCATATTCTTATCAAAACATTAAATCAATCAAGGTGAAAGGGCCGAGAAAAAGAAAAATCTCGTAAAACAAGAAAGCATATATCGACGATGCGATTATGAGAAAAACATTTCTCTCAAACGATTTCGTTTTCATCAAATCATTTCAACTATTGAAAATCATAGCTTTTCTGTTCCTGTAATACCAATATTTGAGAAAATGGGCTTTTTAATGTGTGCGATGTAGACATGAAGATCGCATTATAAGATGGCAACTGTAAGTACTGCAACGTTTTACCATTGTGCGTAAAAAATAATTCCGTGTCTCGTTCCAATAGGATATCGAGTTTGACGAATGTAAATTAAAATCGACATGATTTTCATTGTTATTGCAACGACGCAACGTGAGCAACGTCTATGCACAATAACCATTTTAATATGAAATGTAGAAAAATTGTATAATAGAGATCGAATAACATGAGAGCCATGCTTTATCGTTTGAAGTAGACATCTTGTTTTAAACCACCGTTTGCCACCGTAAACTAATACCTAATATCAAACAATGAAGATGCAATACTTGATGTATACATTATTGCTTTCTGGGGATTACTTTCCGGTGCGCATAAAATTTGTTATATCTTTACATCAATCTTAGTTTGCTGGCGATGCGAGTAGCCTTTCTCCTGTAATGATATTTTTTCATACGTATTTACATTAAGATCGAAGCGTACAAATATGAGATCGAAAGCAATTTGAGTTATGCAATTAATCAAGTACTATTTACATGTATTTATAAACATTCTAATTTGCATCCGATGCGAGCACGAAGCCATAAAAGTGTGATGCGTTTAAGTATAGGGTGCGCCAGCTGCTTGAAAAATGATTAAAATTTTTAACAATCGTCTAATGGCGCAAGAAGTGAAGCTAAGAATAGAGAATAATATCTACATTCGCTACTGATTTATTCTCCGTACATAATAATGACCGCGTGATCCTTACAGAGCTTCTCATGCCTTAAACAAGTCCGTAACGGAAAGTACTCTATCACGTATCGTCTCCTATAGCACAAAATAGCACTTTTTGTAAAGTGCATGATTTTCAGGAAAAATTCAATATTTATATAGGCTTCTGTACGTATAATTTCTTTAATGAAAATATCTTTGTGGCAACTTTCTTCTGGATAAAGAGATTTTCATATACATATGTGTATATATAAAATATTTGCGTCAGCTCCTTCCCAGAATTAAACAATTATTATGTTTACTGTAGTTTAGAAGTATAAAAATAAAAAGTGGTTTACATAGGCATATTTTAGGAAACTTTCTGCTATATATATATATATATTGAACAAGTTGAATGAACTACCTCGCGCTCTTAGTTTTCATGTAATATACCATTTTTCCCGAAAATCATGCTCTTATATAAAAATCATTATTTTTCGTTAACGAGAACTGATAGAGCAATCCTGTTGCAGATTTCTTTGCGGAATGAGAAATTCTGTAAGAATTACGTAGTGATTATTGCAAGTTAAATTTTGTATTGTTCGATGTTACATAAAAATTTCAAAGAATAACCATAATAATTTTAATGAAGTTTATGATCTTCATATGTACGTATATGCTTGCAAAGTGCATATCTAGATCTGTATCCGTAAAATATATGTATGGAATTGATTGAACTTAATTAAAAATTAGTGCAAGACGTATGTACATGATAATCTTCGCGAATGAAAAGGAAACTTGAAGTTCATGAAACTCTGTGATCATCTTCCATTAAGCATTGTTAAGAGAAATAAATTTGAAACTGTAATTGATTTTACTTTATTATTCGAGAACAACGATTCATATGTTAAGTTTTCAATTTGAGGTTATGTTCATATATCAAATATCCTCGACCTCATGGACATAAAGGACGGAGCATTCCGCGGAAACCGGTGGTGATTGGCGAAATCGGTAAGGGGGATGTTGGTCAAACTTTAGCGAACCCTATAGGCCAAAATATGTACTACAATTTTTGCGTGTGTCACGTCCATGTTACGTCTGTGGCTCTCAAACACATACGTCTTGTAGGGTAGATATACTAATTGCAATAAGTCCAGTTTTAAGCAATTTTTCGAACAACCAGGAACAACTACTTATAATAGTCCTCATAGAAAATTTGACAAATATCAATTTATGTTTCGCTTAGGCAACGTGGAGCAGCGATTAAATTTAATATAATATCATTATCTTTGTAAACTACATTGACTGATTATTAATAAATTGATTGCTTAACTCAGAAATGAAAGACAAACAGGAAACGAAGGGTAGAGTAGATTTATGCAATCGGAAACATGAATAATCATATGCGAGCGCGCGAAAGTTCACGAAAACGGTGCGGGTGATATTACAGCGACAGACAAAACGTATCGCAGCGGCCGTCTGTTTGGGTGGGGAAAATCAATAGGAAAACTGATTTTAAATCACGAGTACGGGTCATTAACGTCTAAACATGAATCAAGTGATAATATTTTTAAATATCGGATGAACATCTCTCTACTGGCGAAATGACTACGATGATACTTTCAAAATGTACATATTGCCACTTGACGTGCATGCGAAACACCAAGCATAGTGCGTAACACGGTTATCTCTATCTCTATCAGCTGTGTTTATTAAAAGGAAAATGTTAAGAAGCGACGTGACATTTTCTTGACATCTAATTTGTAGAACGAGACAACGTGTTGCGTCTAACGATGTTGATACGTCGAGATATATTGTCAATCTGCTTTACGTTATACATTTTATTAAATGTCGACTTTGTTGAAAGCACGCATATTACGGGTACATTTAATACGAAGGAGTTCTTTCGGTTCCTCATTAAATTCGGTTTTCAAAAAACTGATCGTCATCGACAAAAAGACTCTTATGGATATATATTCGGTAATGTGACCTCAAAGAGTAACTTCTCTGTGCCAATTACATTGGCAGTTTTAGATCGTGGCCACTTTTTAGAGTATTATGGTAATCGTACATTGAACGATAAAAATACTGCGTGCACGCTTATGTTTAATACTTTGAATCAAAGTTCTTACGATGTGCACTGTAACGAGGAAGGTCAAGATTTTCTAAGGTAAAGTTCTGCTTTCGGGCACTCGTACTCCTACTGTACGCTGTATCGAGTTCATCGCATTTATTCATGTTTTGTCCTTTCTTAAGGAGAGTACCATGCGCGAAAGGTAAATTATGTCCAGATGAGGATTCCATATGGAATATTGTAAAAGGATACCAATTCACATATGTTATACAAGACTTTTGGCAGCCACGATTTTGGTACATGAGTCTAGTGGCTTGTTACAGAAATATAACTACCTGTCAGTGGGAGTACTATGATAAATATGATGAATTAGAATACGATATTTGGCTGGTAAATGGAAATCCGAATACTAGTGGCCTAAACAGTTTGACTTATCAATTTTCATACGACAGACAGAATACCACAGAATTATACTTGCTTTTTTTTATGTGTTATATCATACTTGTGCCACTGCAGTTATATGCCGTTAGATTACAAAAGCATCCTGTGACAAGATTGTTCACAGCTAGTCTGTTATTAGAATTTATAGCATTATGTTTAATTCTAATACATGTATTGAAGTTTGCTCTTGATGGTATGGGCTATGAGCAGCTAGAAGTTGCAGGAGATATTTTTGATATCCTGTCAAGAGTAAGTTTTATTGAGCATCTATATGTATATACTGTAAAGTGGAGTACATGTTCGGATTCTTAATGAGCGTATTTTTATTTAGACATCATTCATGTTGCTCCTACTTCTACTTGCAAAAGGATGGGCTGTAACTAGAATGGAATTGACGTGGAAGCCATTAGTTTTTGCTATATGGCTTTGTTACGGAGTCGTTCATATTTTATTGTATGTCTGGAACATGGTATGTATTGATTTCTATTTGTAATTATTCTTCGATCACAGAGATTGTGTTTACAGACTGAGGTTGATATTATTGAGGATATTGATGAATATCAAACATGGCCAGGATGGTTTATACTTTTATTCCGTAGTGCAATAATGATTTGGTTCTTGTGCGAACTAAGAAACACTATGACTTATGAACATAATACTCAAAAGTTAAATTTTCTACTTCACTTCGGTGCATCCTCATTAGTCTGGTTCATCTATTTACCTATCATAGCGCTAATAGCTCTTCAAGTGAGTGCACTATGGAGATTCAAGCTTCTGTTGGGTAAGTGAAAGAAATTATAAAACGTAAATTGCAGTTGCTTATTCTAACGTCTGTACCATTTACATAGGTATTACATATTCTGCTGATTGTTTTGCATATTGTGTAATGGCACATTTACTTTGGCCAACACGAAGTGAACAATACTTTTTACTTGCACAAGGAGCAGACAATGGAGACGAACTTGATGAATTTAACGAGGCACCGCATGTATTGAACAATTATGTAGAACCTCCGGAACTTACTAAAATAATTGCTTAATGACGATACATATGCGGCAAAGTATTATACATATATATAAAAAGTCGAACTAGATCACAAATCGACTTACACTGTTTGCCAAATTATAAAATTTTATAGGATTGATAAATATTCCGCTATATGCTACTTGAGACTGACGTACTCTGCACACTGTGTAATTAGAGATATACTAATAATCAAATTTACATATGTGATAGGAAGTCAATAATTGACACAAAGAGCAAATGGGTGAGTATGACATGAGTATGTTTATGTCATTTTTTATTACAAATAAGGTAAATATAATTGGGTTATAGCTGTTTGTAGATGTAAAGAAACATTGTTATCCAATAGGCAGAGCGATCGAAAAGTATCAGACTCCCTTTTAATACCTTTAGTTAGGATGCATTTTCATTGGACACAAAAATTCTATAGTAGTTAATAACCCCAAGTTTTATTTCATTTACACTAAAAATACATTTTAATTGGACACATTGGAGAAGTCTAATACATTTCGACCACTTTGTATAAGTTTTATGCCGCTGTATATAATAATGATAGTTGTCAGGTATTTAACACTTAAGAGTTTATTCTGTTATGTATAGTAGTACTTATACAAATAGTCTCTTCATTCATATTTTCTACTATTTATAATGTCGTTAACCATAATCTTCCTATCACCACAATGTAATATCTCTTTACTTTCATTTACTCATGTCATACTCTTTGATCATGAGAATTCAGCGTACATATATCAGCCATTGACTCTTACCCATGAGTATTTGTTTATTAATTGTAAAAAAAAGTGCAGTGAGATAATCATACAAGTCTGTCTACAAGAATTTTCAATTTTATATTATTCTATGCATTTTTCATGTATGTACATTTTTCTCTCTGTATACATCTTATATTTATATGTGTTCTGTATAAACGCTATTTTAATGCATATTCTAGGAAAGTATGAAATCTAAAACTAAATCATTCAATCTATAACATTAATGAAACTCATTTATATAGAAACATGTATGATTGTAATATTGTATAAATGAAATCGTGTATGAATACATTATACACAAGTTTCTCATAAATTATATTCTAGATGCATTCATAATTTTTTCAGTATTATATTGCAGGAACTACTACAATACATAACATGTATTCAAATTGAAACAATGATAACGAAATTATTATAAATATATCTTTTATATGTATTTTAATAAGATGGTGTCATGGTCTTAAAATTTTTTGGTCTAAAGCTATTTTTTACATTTTTAAATAAATGATGCACCAATATATGTATATGATATCAGTATTCAAAATATAAATTTTGTTCTTTAATATTTCTTTGGCTCTTTGTAAAAGATATTTCCATAACTTTTTTGCTCAATTTTATAACGAAGTGATTAAGCTGGAAAAATGTGTACTTAGTAGTTTATATTATCTATAAGCTAACTACATATATATTCCAAGTTTGATATAGTATTTTTATGATGCTAGTGTTTCTAAAAAAACAAAATATTGATGATAAAGCATCATCAACGAATGCTCTCATAAAAGATATAAATCATAATGAGATAAGAAAATATCAAGATCAGAATTAAAAAGGTCTTTTCAATTATATAGTAACATCCTTCGCTTTTTTTATAAAGAGGATTAAAGTGTTTTATAGAATGTATAAAGTTGTACTCTATTTTCAATGTGTAATTCAAAGCTTTGTAAATTATTGTACATCAGTCTGTTCAAGAAAGTATCAATCATTATTTGTGTCGTGCAATCTCAACAAAATAAAAATATGCAAATTATGCTGGTATAAGCTTGCATTACTCTGAAATTATATCATGGGAAAACATTCAAAATAACGATTAGTTATTTAACAAAGTATTAATTAAAACAATACAATTTCAAAACAGATAATTGTAGATTTATTTGAAAATAATTACTATACATACTTTTTTACTTTTTAAATTAAAGTAACTTTATACATTTGCTCACAATAATTTCAAGTTTGAAGTGAGGTCATCTATCAATTTTGCTGGACCAGGTCCTATTCCGACTGTAGAAATTGTACCAGGTTGAAGTTGAGTTTTACCTGCATCTTTTATTATAGAAACAGTTAGACCAGCTCTATACGCGCTCTTTGCTAAATTCAATAAATGCTGCTCATCAGGTGTTTTTAATACAATTTTAGGTTGACCCTGTTTCAACCATGACTCATAAATTGGTTTATGTTTCATATTAACTGATATTTGACGGTAACACTCCACCGCAGCGTGAGCACATTGCGCAGCAGTTTTACCTTTTCCCATGGCTATATCAGATCTAACGACAAGTACCATTTTATAATGCCCATCAACTGAATACTTTATAGGGTAAATAAACATACGTTTTAAATAGTTTATTATTGACATTTTTATTAACTCGCATGTGACTTCTCTCGATTCCTTTGATACTCTTCCATGCACACTTTAAACTTTTTTACTTGTTGCTGACACTTTCTCCAATCTTGAGTTTCTGCTATACACTCCTAAAGATGTGTATTAAGAAATATTTACAATACACTTTAGAGGCATCGTATTTTTATAATTATGTGCTTGAGGTTAATACTTGAACTTGATAATGAAGATCCATGCATCCAGTCTTTTTTAACATTTCCTCAACAGGATCTTCAACATCCTTTTGTTGTACAGTTAAATTAGGAATCATCTTACACTCGATTGATATATATATTTACATAATAGCATAAAAATATTCACATGCCAAACACACACGTGCTCTTAGTATAATGTAGTTTACTACACACATCTGCTGTACATACATAAGCACTCTCTTTTCCTCTTTGCTCGCAGCCTACACGTACTATAGTATACATAGGTCGACATAAATGCATTTGTAATGAAAATCAAAAATAAGTAGCCTAAATTGCTGAACATAGTTTTAGATTAAAAAAATTGATTTAAAGTCTTTTCATTTACTTTTAAATAAAGTACGAGATACGTATTCTTCGACATAAATATACTTTATTTAGTATATCACGATTCTTCGTAATTGTTGGCAATTGCTAATTTTTACAGAGTATGTAAAATTCCCTGTTTAAATGTAATTACGAAATTAAAAAATTAACGGCAGCAGTAAAAAGTGCTGCTTATATATGTAATTTATTTAAGAAAACAAATGACGAAATTGTATATATAAGTACGGTGTCATATAAAGCGCTAGCTTCGGTATAATGGCTGCTGCGAACTGCTGCCATGAATTCTCCAGCAGACGACAATAAGTCATAGCGCGGTGGAGTCGCACATGAGACGAGTATTATGTTTGATCCCACGTGTCGTCAATATTGTACCGACCCTTGATTTTTATGTGCCGTTGTCTATTAAACAGATACATGTATGTTTGAAATAAGTGTTGTCAATGATTGTATACTCGAATTCGGATCGAGACTGTGTTCACAGTAGATTGTTAAGTGTGCATCTGCCGGCCGTTAAGGGTAACATTTCCGTAAGTATTTATTAGATTTCTTTTATGGCGATGACTTAAACGAATGTCTTTCTTTCATTAGTTAGATAATCTGTCAATCGAAGTTACTCAACAAATATATATTTCCTTTCCTTATCCTTCACAAGTTGCAAATTCTTAATAGTAGGATGATATAAGAATCCCATAATTCCATAGCACGTGGATAACATACATTGAATACGAATGTGCAATAAAAATATGGTACAATGATTACGATTTTCTTTTTAACTGAACTGTCGTCGATTACATTTAAGTTAACAAATTCTTATATAGTGTACGCGTGTTTATTGTATTTATGTAATGATTATCTGTACAAACTTATATAAAAGATTAGATTACATTATATGTTTAAATAGCTGGCAAGATAACAGATGGATGATAGGTATCAAATGATAAGTTACACTTTTTCGTGGGCATTGATACATTAATTTATGTTGTTCTAATGATTTACATCAACTATAAATATTCATTACGAATGAGTTGTCTACAAACGTTTACTTGTTCCAATGAAATGCGAATGATTTAGATTCCAAGGCCATTCAAATACCAGGTCACCTCATTCAGTTAAACATAGTTATTTGAGAGTTCTATATTCGCAGAGGAAATTTTCATGAAGTTTTGAATATATGAATAATTCTTTTAGCTTTTATAATAGCGCGCTAAGTCAGTGACATCTGAAAGTCAAGGAAACTTCGGTTCGTAACCGCTAGGCGGCTACGATCGCTAGCTTTCTCGCTGGTGCTCGCGTGATTCGCGTGGTTAGTATATAAGACCGGAGCGTAGCGTTATCTCATGGGTAGTCCGAAGCTTCCCAGGAAAAACCAGCGCATTATGCGGCCTGTTCACTAGGCTACATCATGTTGTCCGGTACTTCCCGTTACAGCAGAACCATCGAAAAATCGTTTGTTTAACTTGTAAAACTTTGAACTGTGGAAGTGACGTTGACTATCTCTTTTGCATTGATTTTCTTTAACTCTATACATTATCTTTTATTCCTTTTGATATTAAAAATTTTGTTGGAATACAGTTATATTAACAACAAATGTTAATAAACAAAATGTACATGTTCTGGTTTTAAAGTCCATTTTAAATGCTATGGATCATTTCATGTGTCGATAATTCAATTATGACTAACGTTTCAGTTCCATTACAAACCTAGTGTTAATTCTATAGCACGTGCACTTCATTTAACAAGTGTCCACGGCACTGCCAAAGAATATAAATAATTAGCAGATTGGCAGGCTTTTCATGAAAAATCAATTAGTTCCAATGCCAATTTGAGTACTGATTTAAATAGTATTGTGATATGTACTGATTTAAATAATTTGTCATTTATACATTATATACGTTATCTGCATTCTTCGTATTTGTATCTTTATGCAAAAATAACAAATCTGAAGTTTGATAATTAATTTCCTGCAATACCTAATTGT
>SHCU01000132.1:49988-85869 GCA_004307685.1 Ceratina australensis | reverse complement strand
TTTTAACTTTAAATAATCTGAATGAAAAGAAAAGGAATATTTGACAGAGAACGGGTCAAGTATTTGCCTTTCATCCTTGACCCGTTCGAGACACGCGATAGCTTGTAATTATGTCATCGTGTAACTCGAATGCGTCTGGAATACATCGACCTATTTTCACGTGTGAAGAATTGTTAAGACTTTCGTGCGACCTTTGTCTCTTTCTCCGCCCCACTCCCTCCCGTCTGTGTTCCAATGGTTGAAAAAGTGCAGCAATTCGATAGAGTTTAATTTTTTCGGCTTCATCGAGGAAAAGGACAAATGAATCTAAATTGATGGTTAAATAAAACATACTAATGGTGTTAAAGATAGACAAGGCGAAGAACGAATGTAAATGTCGTGACATTATTAAAAAATAAGCACGTTCAATGTCATGAAAAAAGACAGGCGAATTATCAAAGAAATATATTATTCATTGTTCTCGCATTTCACGTTAACGCGAGAACATCCAAGTAAATCATGTTTGAAGGGTCAGAAGGATCGATCATTGGATGATGATATCAAATTAAATACATATTTTTTATTATATCTTTTACACACACGTATATTTAATATAAGAGTAGCTTTGTTATTTGTCTATATCAAGTAAAATATTCTTAAAAGTTGAAAACAGTATAATGGAATTCTATCAATTATAGAAAGTATACGTGAAATAAAAAACCGTATGAAATAAATACGATATGTCTCAAAACACTGAGCGATAAATTTTGAAGAATCCTTTATGATGCAAAACAGGAATAATTTGCAACTTTGCGTATATCAATCAAATATGTAAATAAACGTTACTACGAGTGCATACTGTTGAGTACATGTTTAACCATGTTAAAAAATATTTAGAAGTACTTTTCAAGATTCTTTTTCAATTTACTGGGATCAACATTTGGCCCGTGACGTTCCACTACTTGTCCCTCCTTGTTCACAATAAATTTGGTGAAGTTCCATTTTATGAAGTCACCGAAGAGCCCACCCTGTTGCATCTTCATATATTTCCACAATGGGTGCGCGTTGTCTCCATTGACATCAATTTTTTCGAACAAGTCAAACTTCACCTGAGGTAATACACAATTACGTAGTCAATTAAGAAGATATTTGTAAAAATTGTTGTCCCTTACTTACTTTTTGCCGATCAGCAAAGCTACATATGTCGTCGCTGTCTCCTGGTTCCTGTCCATTAAACTGATTGCATGGAAAAGCCAAAATTCTTAAACCTATAAACGCAATATTCTATTACTGCCACGAGAAAAAATTAAACTACAGAAAACGTTATTAATTTTATTTCCCACCTTTAGACTCTGCATACTCATCGTACAATTCATTCAATTCTTTGTAATTCGTTGCCGTAAGGCCGCATTTTGATGCCACATTTACGACTAAACACACGTGGCCTTCGTATCTATATACCCAAAATTGAGATTGATTCAACATTGGCAATAATACTCATACATCCAAATAAATGTCAATAAAGCTTATCACTTACTTGGATAGGGGCACATCTTCGCCTTTGATGGATTTAGCTGTGAAATCGTAGATCGATTTCGCTTCCTTGTAATTGTCGTTTCCGCTCATGGTTGCTGCGACAACTGTAATTGATGGACGTTCATTAATATTATCTATAATAAAGACTCTAAACGACGGCGTGAACGCTAGATAAAATGATACGATATATTCAATATAAGGAAATCGATCCATGATAACCACATGCGATATTGGGGGTAAAAATAAATAATGACAAATTAAAAATTAATAAGTTCTTGTGAGTGACAAGCTATTGAATAAAAACACGATAAAATGTTTGTTAATTTGATGAGAAACTTGATATTAATTCATATTGGACGTTATCGCTAGTCAGGCTAATAAAAGAACTATCTCGATATTAAATTTATATCATTTTTTTTTTAATACTTAATTTAATCTCCGTGAGTAAAAGATTCAATGGAAAACTTATCATTAGATCAATTAACCTTGATTATCATGTTAATGTTAGAGAAATGTCGTGCTAATTTAACACCTTGGTCATACAACGATTACTTGCAACTTTCTCGTGCATAATGTATGATACGGACACTGACAAAGGTTGTGTTTGTCATTGATTGCTGACTGCCTATACGTTATCGATTAGGTGACTAAACTACTTTTCTACTTTGGTGTACGTACTAATCACATTTTTACTCGATACAAAAGTATGATAAAAATATCGTTAAAAAATTATGGATTTTTCTTATTTGAATAAAATTGCATATTTTAATACAGAATTCAAGAAATGGAATCTATTGTAAATAAAAATTCGCTCCCAAAATAGTATGGTATCAAATTTTTCATAAATATAGTAATTAAAAAAAATGAAATATTAATTTAATACATATATATAAAACATTTACATATTATATATATATAACACTTTCTCGACTTTCTTATGTATGTGTTAATCTTATAGGATATCCCATATCACATTCTTTATACGATAACAACATAGATATTTGACCATGATATGTAAGATAAATTTCTACGCAGGTGAAACCTATATCTATACTTTATTGAACGTCTACTAGAATACAATTGCATGCGTTGAAAGCGATTATACTTAACCCAAAATGATTATACTACTTCCATGCAATCGTTAGTAATAAAAATACAGCTTCAATTTTTGCAACTATTCGTCTTATTGAGTTTTATGAAAATTCACGCTAAGAAACTTGCAAAATTACGTGCCTGAGAAATTTCGGATAATATTTTTAAAGCCCGACGGCACCAACAGTTCTAAAAAACGCATTCTTCACTATGCGTACGTGCATATGCCGAGTAAATGGTTCCTGAAATCGACAGTACAAACACCGTGTACATTGTACATATAATACGGCGTGTTTTAAATAAAATAATACGCAATTTTGTAACGTAACTATTAAATATTACAAAAACGGATAGATGTAACGATTTATATCAAATGATAATGTAATTATTGCCAAAAATTTGGAATACGTGGATTCAACGCCGGTCGTCACATTTGTGTCAAATAAAAAGTATCATTCAAATATTTAATTTATTTATGATATGCATAACACTGAATGAAATGTTTAAACATTGATGGAAAACATTGAGCGTGTTGTGTGTGCGCAGAAAATTATATATCGATTGCCATCTGCCGTTCGCCGGACAAAACTAAGATATATCTTGGTTTAGCGAGCTGCATGAGACACTTGATATTTTCTACGCCGAATTATTCAGCGTTTTAATTCCACGTCCCTTTACGTATATGATAAAAGCATTTGCGAATGATTATACTTGATCATGCACCAGTGAGAAAAATCAAACGAGTCTTACCAACGATACTTTCGTTGAACTTTGTAAAGAGAAAACAGGTGAAACGACTACACTCCAGACGATCGGACTTCGCACTGACGCGCCGGTTCTGAACGGTCTGAGCTGAACGAAGATGATATAGCATTTATCTACTAGTACGAGAGTACCACGTATACTTGCATGATGACATGTTATCTGATTTGCCATAATAGGAAACAACGTCAGCGATTGATAATTTAATTTTCATTTCGACAGTTCAATATAATGTTCAATGTCGTACATATAATATGTTATTTTCCAAATGAAGTAATGTCACGCAATTTTAGGTTAAAGCATCGAGATGTTTACTTTTTGTCGTAATAAGTAGTTTTTATATTTGTTTTTAGCACTCTGGTACCATGGAAAGTGTTTAAGGAAAAATTAAATGAAGTTCATCCCATTAGTTCTGGATTACAGGCCATGGCATTGAAATCTACGATAGATCTCACGTGCAATGACTACATTTCGAACTTTGAATTCGACGTGTTTACAAGGTAAATGTAGTTAAGTATAATGCAACTACATTTTCTCCTCATTGAATCTATTGAAATATAATAAATCAATCTATAACTAAAGGTTATTTCAACCATGGTCTACTCTTTTACGTAACTGGAAAATTTTGGCTGTGACGCATCCTGGATATGTGGCTTTCTTAACCTACGATGAAGTGAAAGCGCGTTTACAAAAATATTGTAGTACTAGACCTGGTAGCTACGTATTCAGACTGAGTTGCACAAGGTTAGGACAATGGGCAATCGGTTATGTTACATCGGATGGAGATATTCTGCAAACGATACCTCATAATAAAAGTCTCTGTCAGGCACTGTTAGACGGATACAGAGAAGGATTGTAAGCATTATTATGTGCAAGAAAAATATTTACTGATATAAAATATCAGTCTTCTGATATAATAAAATTACTGGGACTTCAATTTGTTTTCAGTTACCTGTATCCTGATGGTCGTAATATAAATCCAGATTTAACATGGGCTGTGCAACCTACACCAGAGGAACATATTAAAGTCACGGCAGAACAATATGAATTGTATTGCGAAATGGGTAGCACATTCCAATTATGTAAAATTTGTGCAGAAAATGACAAAGATGTGAGGATAGAACCTTGTGGGCATCTGATGTGTACGCCTTGTCTCACAGCTTGGCAGGTATTAACTTATACATTCTTACAGTTTTACTAATATTATTTTCAATTCGATAAGATTGTATAAGAAAGCAAAATATGTATATTCGCAGGATTCCGAGGGACAAGGTTGTCCATTTTGTCGAGCAGAGATTAAAGGAACCGAACAAATAGTAATTGATCCTTTTGATCCACGAAGAACGCATCGACCAGGAACACAATCAGCATCTGCTAGTAACGCTTCAACTCCTACACGGGACCTTGACCCGGACACCGAGGTATCCGACTAGGAGTAGCACCTACCCTTCATTATATTAAATGTGCTCTATGTATAACAACTTCCCAGCAACATGCCTCATTTTTTAAAGAATGCTTCATGTATTTCATGTGAGATCTCAAGTTTATACAATTGTCATGTCATATCATCTTATTATCATCGAACGTATTTACCTCTCGCGAGGTGCGTAAATTTAAATATGAGTTACGAGACTTATCGATTAAAGTTTAATTATTTCGAAAGATAAATAATGTAAAAAGGGGCCAACTTTTTTGTCTCTGTACAAGCTTTATTCGAATCGGCTTTTTTATTATTATTTTTTTTTAGATTAGTTTTTACGTGTAAGTAGAATTCAAGAAGTATTCAAATGTCATATTTCTTCCAATTCACCTGTCTAACACGTGTTATCGATACTTATTTTTATATAAATAATCTTTCGAATTATAGAGACCCGAAGGTAGGTTGCTTTTTTGCATTACAAAGTCGATGCCTTGGACAGTTCAGCTCATGGTTCGTTTACTTACCGCAAAGCGTTCGGATTTATTATTGATATTCTCGTGAAATGAAATGCTGTCTCATTTAATGTGCGCATTAACGCGTTGTACTTGTGCAAGAATTTATTTCAAGTAACGAGACATAATGTTTGGAGATAACATTGTATAGTTGATTCCGGTGTCAGATTTATTATAATCACATTACACACGAATCGCTTCCTGTACAACAAATTTGAAGATTTTTGCTCGAGTAATCGAGGAAATCGGATCATATCTAAAATGCATGTGCCAATATATAGCTGGCAGTGTCTTCACATTGTATGCATACAAGACATGGAGTTAAATCGCTTCATATACAGTTGCATAATTTACCAAATAGAACATTTGTAATATTTTTATCCTATAGGATATTAATTTGTTTTTAAATTTGCGTTGGTTCCCCGCAGTTAAAAAAATCTTTTGTTGTAAACGAAATTCATTTCATAGGATTGATTCGATATTCCGAACTTCATGTTTTATTTTAAAGGAAATCGAATCGTTTTTATCGAATGGTATTTTGTTAGTGGATATATCATCTCATGATTATTTACGAATGTGAGCAGTGACGTGGTAAAACTATAGAACGGAGGAGAATAATTTAAAAGAAAAAAAGAAAAAAGGAAACTGATGAAACAAAGTGATCTTTCGACGGAAGTAACGTAGCTTAGAACGAGCAACAGAAGTGCTACGTGGCCTATGGATGAATTGAAATCATTCATCGTCCTTTGTATTTTATTAGAATTAATTACGTACCTGTCGGCGATAGAAACAATGTAATAACATGCGACATCTTTACCAGGAAACAGATGTTATTATTTTTCATTAATCTAGAATATTTATTATTTATTCATTCACGTAAAAACGAATTTCGAGGTGGTATCACCATCAATAATTGTATACTAGTAGCACTTCATGCCGAATTTCGATGCTGTGGTATATACGTACTTTTCTTTTTCATTTTTCAATTAGATATACTCTAATACCGCAGATCCTGTGTGCATCAATGCATGCAAGAGCGATTGAAGGTAAATTTTTTTTTTTTAACACATGGATTGGCATATTAACGATACAGAAAGGGGAGTGATGCTTTCTTTAAGCGTAATATTACGTACGCCTACATCCATTAGAAGAGATCTATAACCATATACATCTTGCACTAGGAACTCGAAATTAAAGGATAGATTTTTTACTGCGTTTCACGTGTAGCCATTAGCGTAATTTGTACAATGAATAGTGCTGCTAATTGATCAAGTCGTTTAGATCCATTCGTGCTGTCCGTAATCAGCAAAAAGTGGTCTAAAATAAATAATTCATTAAACATTGTAAACTATAGCGTACATTTTTTCCTTGCTCATTGTAAAATATTAGGAAAACGAGAGACATCTCGTTCTTTTTTCCCTTTCGTCTTCTTCTTTCTCTTGCCCTCTTTTTTCTTCGAAATATAATTGTATTATCGTTACATCGAGTTACTTTTGCATATTGTGTACATGTAAACCTTTTGCTGGATTTGCTACGGTTTTCTTCGATGTGTGCAATCAGTATTCCAGCAACAGGGGACTTACGTATTATCAAATGAACTCAGATTTTATATCGTTTGCATGATCGTTTATCTTTATTTCATAACGTTATCTACTGGGTCCATTGCTCTGCCCGCTGCATGATCGAAAACTAATCGGTAATGTACATAGCTGAGGAAAATGTGTTTATGATCCGCTGAACGCGCAGGTAAGTGAACAAATGCATTATGGCCATCCGCTTTATCGCTTTATAATTATGCTCGTTATTTTAAATATGATATTTTTCCGTATACAGGTTTTTTTGCTACATTCCTCTCATTTTTTCAAGCGCGTCAATTGAAAATGTTTATTCAGTTAGTATTCGAAACGAATCGATTAGAACTTTGATAATTGATGTACTTGTGCCATTTATGAAAGTATATTCTATACGCGTCCATGCAACTTTCTTGCATCGAGTAATAAACGATACTACAAAAAGTCATAGACACTGTTGATCCAGTACATAAATTAATCCGTCAATCTTTATTCTCGATGTTCTAGGAAATCCTGGATTTGTGTATAGGAAATTGCGGACTAATGTGCGATGACTCGGACGAAGAAGAAGACTCTAGCCCGATGAATTCACCAATTTTGGCACGTCCAATCGTTCCCAGCCCACCGTTACCTCCCCGTCGGCCATCTCCTTCGCCGACACCGAATAGCCACTCCAGAAATGGTCGTCATTTAACAGTTCCCAAAGAGAATGCCCCACCGCCACCGTCCTCGTCAACGGTGAACGTCACATTTAATTCAAACACCGACAATCAGCAGAATAATAACTGTAAGCTACGGAAACTTAGAACTCATCAACGATTTTCCCAATCTGTTCCTGATGTAATTAACACCTTTGGTTTTACAGTGAACGCAGAAGCAGGATATGATATGCTTCATCGTGCCTCCTCGCCATCTCCGGTTCCGCCAATAATGCGTCCGGTACCATTCGCGGTATGCCGCGGCTACCTGCGTCAGCGTTCGCAATCGAATCATGTATCTGTAGCGCAGCCACAGCCACCGCCAACGTTACCTGAAAAACCTAATCGTACTAATAACGGTTCACTGATAACAGTAAGCGGTCAAATCGCAACCAGCAATAATGTGCCGCCAGTACCGCCACCCTTGTCGGTTCCTCGTCCGCCGAAAGCAAAAGAGCACAACAGACAGGACCATCATTACGAGAATACGATCGTGATACCCGGTACGAGACAGCACGTCGTGAGGAACATTAATCTGGAAGCGAATACGGCTCGATTGTCCGCCCTGATGAGAGGTAAGGACGATCCCGCCGGTACCACTAAACCGGAATCTGCGGCGTACGAGAACGTGAACGTCGAACACATCTCGAAGCTGACAGCACTAGGATTCGCGCAAGACGCCGTAATTAGGGCGCTTGGTATTACTAGGAACGATCTTGAAATGGCTTGCGACATACTGCACGAATTCGCTACGAAATCGTCTTGACCAGGTATGCGCAAAATGCAAACCTAAAGAGAAGAGCAAACAAACTAGTTTATGGGAACTACCTTGTGAATTCATGGTCCCTTTGGACGAATATCCTTCTTGTTCAAAAAGATTAGTAGGTCTGATCAATTTGATACTATAGTATGAAACAATCATGTTAAGCTTTTCTTCTTTGCTTTTTTGTTCCAGGGTCAAACGCCAAAGGATCATAACTGGTTCAACTTGCAGCACTTTTGATGAACATTATGCGCAGAAACGTGTAGGAAATTGCTTATCGCTGGCTGTTGGAAAAGCTATCGTTTCTACAAGCTCAGACGTTTTCGTAATTCGAGCAATACATGGCCGAAAAGCCGACAAAGGCTGCGATGACCTGCCCGAGTTAATCTCCCATATCCTCGATCACTTTCAGCATGCAAATCGTTACGTCCTATTCAATTTCGTGCTACGTGAATGAAAGATATTTGTAAATGGAAGTGTCCCGAAATACCAGTGTATTTCTTTCGCTAAATATGTACTAATGTACAGACATGCAACAAAATACGGACAAACAAATAAAAAAGACTGCTGACAACTGCGAGAAAGCGTAACAAGTGTTACAAAATATGTAAGTAAATAAACAGAAGTTGAAATTTACGAGAAACAGTTTGCGGTCACGAAGTACAAAGTTTTTGTCGATTTCCGCGATCGATGGCAAACAAAAGTTGCCAATACATTTTCCTGATATAAGTAGTTCACTTTTTTGTATAGACTAATAACCGTTTCTCGATTTACTTAATATAAATAATAAATAATAAGTATATGTTTTAAGGAGAGAACTCTCGCATCACTGTACAGTGGCCAAAATCAATAGGCTGATATAAAAAAAATTCTCTCTTTTTTATTAATATATATTATATAGTATATGTATATGTATACATATATTCCCCTTTCTATTTCTTTTGGAAAAAAGAGTATTCGGATTAGATATTTATGAGTAAAATAATATCTTTCACAGATACTAAATTAATTTCAATTACCAGTCTGTCTATACTCTTTTTTCCAAATTCAGTACAAAGGAGAATAACATTTTCGAATTTCTTATCTCCGTAGAGTTGATACTGTTATGCACGGAGAATACTTTGTCGTTCGCCTGCAACAACTAGCGTTATTTATCAAATGTGATACTTACGTTTTAATCATTTTTAACTGCGCAAACAATGAACAATATTTAAATCGATGGATGAAAGTGAGAACTTGTTGATCGATTTTCAACTATTCATAGAGAGAAACGATTATCAGAAAAAGCAATTTACTCCGAAATAATATTTATTTCTCCAATAACTCCTTCCGAATAATTTACGAAAGTTCAAGCATAAAATACTCGTAGTTATAAAGATTTCTCTTATTAAATAATGAGCAATCAGCGATTCTTCGTATTTCTGTGACTTTTGTCTCATATCGATTCATATCAAGCATATAAAAACAAAAAATTTGTGATGAATTTAAAATTTATACGTAAAAGTACTTTTTCGTTCTCAGTGAAAGAGGAATGCACCATTCGTTTAAACTCTCATTAATGAATTACAACGGATCGATGCTACCTCGTCATCATACCAAAGGAAATGTCGTTTTTCTGTAATTGAGCGTAGTGCGTTGTCTAACGCCGCTTGTAAAACAGAAACGGCTAGTTTGAAACTGTAGAGTATAGTCTGTACTATATTTCCGAGAATGCAATTAAATTATTTAAAGAATGAGGGCACGAATCAAGACATATGACGATTGCGATATATAAAACTGTGAATACCCTTGTTTTATGAATGGAAACGATCTATTTAAGTTGATTAATAGTCAGTTTAAAAACATACAAATTTACTGGATTCGCCATAAAATTGCATTTAATCATTCGAACCAAATTACTAAATCTAAAAAGAAGATCATGGTTAGAAAATCTAGTATTTGATCCAGTAATTACATGTTTCTACGTTACATATTTAAAATCGATATACTATTGTAACGTAGGATCAATCATTGTAAATGTGACAGGGTTTCGGAAACCGTGTCCACGAAGAAAAGGAAAGAAACGGTTTTCTCCTTTGCCGCACTAGCGTGTAAGATTTAACCGTTTGATGCAATATCTAGGATAGAATGTAGTTACTCTTAATTTAATTATTCATTGTAAAAATTGGTTTACAATATTCTCCACAAATAAAACGATACCTCGTTTATATGAATGAAAGATGTTTGATCCTATATGCTTCGCACGAAAAGCGTATTATACTAATGATGATAATTCCGTTTGCATTCTTTCATATCTTTCCGCCTCCTCTTTACTGACCGAAGGAATCAATTCGTGTGCCGATTTTAAAAAGTCCTCAAATTCCACGATGACAGGTTCGTTCAGTTTAATTTTCTCGGAATTATCTTGATAACTATTTAAGACCCTACGGGCAGCGTTCAGCCACGCGTTTGAACAAACTGAGTATAAATCGGCACCAGTTGTATGAATGGGTAACTGATCTATCAACATTTCCAATTCATCTCCACCCTCGCGAAACTTAAATTTACGCGTCAACGCTTTCAAAACACTGTGCTTTGACTGCCGATCGGAATGAATGCCTACGTATAATAATTTATCAAATCGTCCAGGTCTGAGGAGAGCAGGGTCTATAAGATCTGGCCTATTTGTAGCCCCTATAATAAAAATGTTGCTAGAGCAATCAAGACCATCCATTTCGGCAAGCAGTTGGGATACCACGCGATCCATCACGCCACCGCTGTCGCCGCTTCGTCCACGATTGGGTGCCAATGAGTCCAGTTCATCGAAGAATATTATGCACGGACTTGCGTCCCTCGCTCGCTCGAAAACTATGTAGAAAGACGCATTCTTTTCTCACAGCCATTACAAAGTGATGATGATTCAGGATTTACCTTGTCTGACATTCTTTTCACTTTGACCGACATACATATTTAACACTTCTGGACCCTTGACAGATAGAAAATGAAGTTGATACTCTGTTGCTACGGCTTTAGCCAGAAGTGTCTTTCCAGTTCCAGGTGGACCGTACAAAAGAAGTCCAGATTGTCCAAAACCCAGCGCGTTCATTAGAGGTAATTGAATTCTACGCATTATCTCATGTTTTAAATTTGCAAGACCACCTATGTCTTCCCAGTACACTTTTGGTATATGCGGTACTCCTTTGCAATCTGTATATGTTGATTGCATGTATTCTATAAATAGAGTTGTAAAGATTTAGAATGGCACAGTGCAAGGAGTAATTATTTTAATAACGTTCAATTATTACCGAAAGCTTTGTCAAAATCATCCTGTGCAAGAATAAAAGATTTCGAATTCGCAACATTATTTTTACAATAAAATTTCACAGCATGCAATATCAATGTTGACAAATCTGAGTATCTGAAATCTGAGCATACACCGCCAATTCGTAATAGATCTGCTTGATAATCAAGATTCCTTTTTGTGAGAAACCATGAAACTAAATCCGTTCTGTCTTTTTGATCCAGATTTTCCACGTGAATGGTTTCGATGAAAATTCTGTTCAATTCGGCTGGTATATCAGACTCGCTTGTCGTAGCTACTATGACAAGTGGATATTTGAGTTTTTTTTCGTACAATGAATTTATTTCGTTCGAGAAGGTCGATATGATTCTCTCGTCCTTTTGACCTTCAGAATTTTTTCCAAACACCTATGGGTATTACTTTTTAGAATGTTCATCGCATAGATACAGAGATATAATCAAGATACCTCCATATTATTCAGAAGAAGTATACATGGCACTGACTGTTCAGCATTGTGTAATACAATACGCAATTTGGCCTCTGTCTGTGCTGATGTTAAGGCTTGAACTTCAGCAAAGTCTGCATTCAGAAAGTGTAAACCTATCCTTTCAGCGAGAATTTGAATTAACTTCTGTTTATTTGAACCCTGCGCACCCTTAACAAGGAATATTGGCTTTATGGGTAATTGGATATCTATAGAAAAGCAAGATACTAAATATTTGATTTAAATGCTCGTAATTACTCTCTCAACTTAATCATTACATCTTACCACATTTAATAAAGGGCGAAATACAACGTTCTAAATGATCCAAAGTTACTTGCAAACATGCTGGATATGACTTCACTTCTTTAGAGAGATCAGAATAAAAATGCCTTTGAGGTAGATAACTTTGAATATTTGGCTCCTGTATAAGTGTTGTTTCTCCATATAAAACATAAGCACTATTACTAGAGCCATTTTTTTCATCGCTACTGATTGTAATAGAATTAACTTTAAAATATACTACAGATATCATTGGATTATTATATAAATACATTTGATCTAATATTTGTTCCCTTATATCAATCCGAAATAAATCATATTTCCTCAAAAATTTTGGCTCAGAGAAATAACTCTCTAACAGAGCTTTTGTTAAGTTCTCCGAGATATCATACGGCATAGAGACCATAGAAATTTTAGCTTCCTTGCAAAAGCTATTGGTGTTATCTTTCACTGATACTGAAAAACATTTAAAGTATTTGGTATCTCTTGATATCGTAATTTTTAAAAAATAATTTGCATCTACTTACATAGAAAACAGTTCTTCTTAATATTGCATTGTAATAAATTTTCTATGTTATAAATCATTGTTTCTGATATAAATACATCATCTGTATCAGTATCATTTAGAGGCACAGCCAATACCTTGTACTTTTTTAAAGTTATCGCAGAACAAATATAAAACCATGTTGGTCTTTTAACTTCAAAATATTTTATATTTGCTAATATACAAGAATCAAGATCAATATAATAATTTTCCTTATCATGAAATTGTTCTATTAACTCTTTTAGCGTAATATCTGATAAGATATTCCAACGAATTTTCATATTAATTAATGTCTTTAGTTTAAAAAGCACATAATGTACGAATGTGTAAAACAATATGTAATTGGAGTTAGATCTCATTAACATTTTCGTCAGATTTTGTAAAACAGTTATATAAAATTGTAAAGTATTCATATTGTAGTGAACTCTTCTTTAAATTATTAAATCCATAAATGAATAATGTCTGAAAAAAGTTAAAAAAATATATAAGCAAATTGAACGTGATGAACGAAGGACCTAAATTTCAAAGCTTGCGTCATACGAATACAATAAATTTTATATTTCACGTGCGAAGAATTCCGGAATTATAATTAAACTATGCGTATCATTGCATAAAATTCATAATAATTATTCCATGCGATGGTCGAATGATTCGAAGAAAGGATAGAATTATAAACAACGTCGTACCAATTTTTGGACTGATCCAACTGATCTGCCAAGTTACTATAGAAACAGTAGTGAAGTGTGGAAGTTCGTGCTCCGAGAGTCCGATCGGAAGATCATGCGAAGTTGCGAAGTCCCTCGGTAACAGCTGTCCCCATTGGTAATTTTCAATAGGGATTTAAGTGAAAACCGTATTAAGCACGGTCAATCTTTCGTTACATCGGTTCTCGATACTCTCGTTACGTAGCTGTTGATCGAATTAAAATTCGTGCAACAACGCAAACTGTATCTCTTGCATCATTTAAACGAACACAATAGCAGAAGACTGCAGAAGACAAGACAGTGAAAAACCGTTGGTGGCCTGTGTAGCCGTTGAGTGAAAAACCAACCTAACCTAGACTGATAGCGTCCTTATTGGACTTATCGAGACCAGATTTATTCAAATTTGAAGATCCATCGTCGTTCGAAGGTTATTATGCAAAGTTTTGGTACGTGCGAAAGGTTAAGTGTTTACTAAGAACACCATCTCTCGCATTCTCGCCCTGATCTATCACCTAACTGTTTGGATGATTGTTTGCATTGCATTCAAGTGGACACATTTTGAAACGGAATCTGGTACCTCCTGACTTTTATACATGATTTTACACTCCAACAATCACGATTGTTAATGTGTTACGCTGTGATGCATTCAAGGCAAGTTTAATGTTTCTTTCTACTTTCTATTAATAAAACTTTAAATTAATTAACACTCGTGACAGGTATATCAAAGGTTTATTCCTGTTTTGATGTATTGTTATTCTGACATGTGAACACTTCTGTTTTTTAGAGTATAACGTGGTTTCATAAGATTATACAAAATTAAGAATGGATCCTGCATCAGTTATAGCCGTTTGGAAGGAAAACATTCAACCTTTGCGTTATGGTCGAAATGCTGCACAATTAGGAACAGCATTGAGAGCACAAGAGGATGCGGATGTTCAACAATTACTTTTGCAAGAAAAACAGTATGTCCGATACCAACGAATTATTTTTATAGCTGTACTTATGTAGCATTTATACAATGATAAATTGAATTCTTTTAATATGTTCAGAATGTACGAGGATGCAATTAAAAATTATGAAGGTGATGATCCTTTGGAATGTTGGTATGACTATATACTTTGGGTGGAACAGAGTTATCCAAAAAATGGACATGAGTCACCTATTAGTAAACTTTTGCAACAATGTTTAGCTATATTTGAAAAAGAGACCAAGTATCATCAAGACCGTAGATATATACGCCTATGGATTAACTATGTAATAAATTTTAAACATTATTTTTAAGCAAATGAAATTACTTTTTCGTTTTTTATTTTAATTTCATAAAATACACATTTGATTGTAGATAAGTTTGCAGAAGAATCCATTAGAATTGTATCAACTTTTACATAACAATGGAATCGGAACTATGGTTGCAGACATGTACAGAGCATGGGCTTTTGAATTAGAACAAGTAGAAGATTATAAGCGTGCTGATGAGGTATATTTAATGGGTTTGTCTGCGTTAGCTGAACCAAGGGAGGAATTGGATTATGCTCACAAGTATGCATCGCACTTAAAAAAATGTATACTACTCTTTCTGCACATGAACTTATTTTATTTGTAGAAATTTCCAACTTGCGGTCGCACGTAAAACATTAGGCCGTGCTGATGATCGTACCGAGGTGTCATTGTTCGAGCAACGACAAGCTTTCAGCTCCTTAAAAGCAATCAAAGCTGGTAAAAGAGTTAGCAATGTGCGTACAGGACACCGCGTACGTGATTATTTTCCTGGCACTGTTCCGCAAAATCCATCGACAATGCACAACAGACCAAACTCCAGGGTGCAAATATACCAGGTATGCAAATGATATCAAAGAGTAATAGTGTAGAAATTCAATATTGAGTTATTTTAACAGGATGATATATCGAACGAAGTGAAAGGTACAAGTATATTAGATCATGTACCCGTCGAAGATACGATACATAAAGAGAATACTATTAAACCTGGTCCGTGGAGTAGTGGTTCTAAACGATGCCCGCTAATAACATCTACTGTGAAACCAGCTTTCAAAGGTATGATATTTATTCTTTATAAAACAATATGTTCGTATTCATGTAAAGGATCATATTTGTTTTATGTGTTTAATTATTGTTTAAATCATAGTTCACGAAGACCAGCCGGATGACTTTGATGCAGACAAACTAAGATTATTTCCAAATCATACATATTTTTTTGACGGTAGCAAATATCCTGAGTATTCAACTGCGCCTGTATTTGTACCAGATCCTCCGAATCCAAATATTATATTAAAACCACATTATCCCAAAGAATTAGTTTATGCTAATAATATGGATAGAAGTATGGAGGAGATAAAAGCCCAACAATATATACAAAGGTAACTGATTTTCATCGGTTATTTATTAAATTATCATGCAGAAACTACGATGGATATTTAATAATATAATTTATACTTCAAATTGTGTAGAGCACAACATTTGGGAAAGAAGCATAATGTGAGGGAGGCTGATCATCAAGTACAGCATAAAACTTTCGAGCCTGTACATTCGAGACATGATTTATCGCTACAAGAATTGCAGAGGCAGAGGCGGGAGTTCGAGCAGCAAGAGATTGCGGAAAGGCAAAGGAAAATGGAACAGCAATGCAGAGAAGCTGAACAACTTGAATTAGATAGACAGAGACTTCAAGTTGAACAACAAACACTTCAGAGGCAACAATACGAGGCCGAGAACCAGGCACTGGAGACTCAAAGGCGTGAAGCGGAACAACGTGAATTGGAAAGATTGGAAGCCGAAAGAATAGAGGCTGAAAGGATCGAAGCGGAGAGATTGGAAGCTCAGAGAATGGAAGCAGAATTGAACTCCCAACGAAAATTGCAATCGAATTTTATGCAACATCATGCATCGTCGTTAAATGCCGAACCCGAAGATCATTCACTCGGCCAAAGTCTCACAGTTAACACGAAGGAAGCAATATCGATCGTGCAGGACATGTGGCGTTCTCCCCGTGATGCAGTAGCAATCCAATCTAGCTTTCGTACCCCTATGGCATCTAGAATCCCAGACGCTAAGTCTAAACTGTCATTTGATATACATATGGACAGTTCAATGACACAGCATGTGATGTCGAGTAATAAACATCACTCGGGTTACAATGTACAGCCTTACAATGATCAAGAGAATCATCAAAATTATTCTGCTCACCAAAGTTACTCGAATCAAGAGCATCAAGCTTCTTATGGTACTCCTGGGTTGCACAACACATACCAATTTCAAATGCAGGTATAACAAAAATAAAGTACAAAGATAATCTTTACTTGGGAATATTACATACCTTACATATGAATTGTCAAAATGATTTATTGCAGCAACATCACGAACAAGTGCAACAGTCTCACTCTCGGCCACATCATTCGCAGCACCATCAACAATTGATACAAGCGCATCATCATAGTCTCCCTCACGCGTCACATTTGCAGTCTCACAGTCAGATCCAACATCACCAACATCCTCAGCAACATCAGTCGCCTCACAATCAACACCTTCATCATCAAACTCATTCACATGTTCCGCAGCATATGCAACATCCCGTTTATAACAGCATAATGCCGAATGATATGGGTTACCAACAATACTCGCCGCAACTAGAATCTACGTTACTTCATCAAAATGTGGAGCAGCAAAAGCAGCTTCAGTATTCTCCTTATAATGAGCCTGATATCGAGACTAACAAACCATACAGAATGCCGCCAGAATTACCGTATATAAAATCTCCAGGAATGAATCGCAGGGACATCAAGTATCTCGAAAGCGCCGAGGACAAAGAGAATGCGATTGTCGTTGATTATAATGGACCAATAGAAGAGCCAGTCATAAACGTGATTCCAAAGCCAGCTGACGAAAACAATTTGTATCTGGACGAAAGCCTTGGTATCACACCGCTAGGAAATAATGATACTTGTTTCACGGAAGCATTTAATACACAATTGACTAGTTCTACGCCTATGACTAATCATTTTAGACAATCTTACAAAGTAGTAGAAGGAACTTCACAATATCCAAATCAGTGTCCCGCATCTCAACAACAGTACATGACTTTTTAATTTCGCTCAATTGTTAAGATTGAATTTGCGTTTATTAATTTAATTTTAAATTGTAGGACTGCAGAAGCACCAAATGCCGAGAACGAAGAGAAACTGAGCGTTATATTAGAATCTACCAGGGAATATATCTCAAGTAGTTCTAGTAGCAGCACTCACATAAGGAATACAGCATTAGGTTTCACATTGACAAAAGAAGATCTGGTTCCTATCAAAGAACACTCTCTTACTAGAGGTAATTTAAAATAAATTATTCTTAGTCGTGTACTGTAGAACTTCGAATGCATATAGAATTATTATTTTAGAAGGAGACGATGAAAAGGTCATTGCGCTGTCTGCAAATCAACTTTATGAGCAAAAGCTCCATGCCCAAATTCAAGCTGTACACGCTCAGAGTCCGCGTACAGTACAACGTAACGTGGATCAAATTACTTCCGAGATAAAAAAGAATTGTGATCTACGGAAATCCATCAACTTCAAATTGAATGAGATAGAGCAACAGGAGAAAGTTGATTCAATGGAATGCGAGGAACATCACGAGCCGATGGAAGAAGCGGAAGAAGAAAGTTCATTCCAATTTCCGGAGAACATAAATCCTTTTGATAGAAACCTAATAGCCAGTCTTTTAAAGAAAATTAAATTCCCCCGGCCACATCATGCAGAGGGATATGTGAGATTAGATACTAATTTAAATAAGCTTGTGCCTTCTACTCTGATTACGCTTGGTCAGTGTATTTCACTCTACTAGTATACATTATTTCAATAGATGTAAATCATTTCGTGTTATTATTCCTACTTGTTTCGTTAATTCAGGTACTGAAACGTACGATTTACGTAAGTGCCTTGGAAAGGGAACGTACGGTACAGTATTCCAAGCAATGAATCTGCAGTCAGGTCAGGTGGTCGCTCTCAAGACTCAGAAACCTGCTTGGATTTGGGAATTTTATATCACTAGGGAAATAAAATGTCGTCTTACTAATCCACACATGGTAAAATATGAATATAATTATTTTCGGAAATCTGTGAAGTTCAATATTACTTGTAGATTTTATTTTTCAGCTACGCGGATTTATGGATGTCTCGATGGCGTACGTTGCAAATAACAGTAGCATACTAGTTTCGGAATATTCCAAGTACGGAACGTTGTTAGCTGTAACGAATCAGATAAAGATTACTACGGGTAAACCGTTAGTAGAACACTTAGCTATATTCTTCACGATCGAGATACTGCAAATCGTGGAGTATTTACACAAATGCCAAATAATTCATGGAGATATTAAACCAGACAATTTTCTTTTAATGCGTTCGTGCGTATTTCAGTTTCCATATTACACCTGACATTTTTAAGTCAATTTTACTACCTGTATAATGTTTTATAGGCCTACGGAAGATGTAAGACCAACAATACAGTTAATAGATTTCGGATGTAGTATAGACATGACTTTGATGCCGGAGAATACGACCTTTACTCAGGTCATAAAAACTGAAGACTTTACTTGTATCGAAATGCAAACTGGACGACCGTGGACGTATCAAACTGATTTATATTGTTTAGCTGCAACCAGTCATTGCTTGTTATTCGGCAATTATATGCGAGTTACGAATACCGGCGGTCGCTGGTTTATCACATCAAAAATAGCAAGGTACCGGATCAATATTTTTTACTTGTAAATATATGTATATGTACATATAACTAACAAAATAATTGATTTATAAAACGCACATGTACACAGGTACCTTAAAAGAGCAGCTTGGGAACAGTTCTTTACAGAGTTGTTAAATATCGAGTCGTGTGACAAAATGCCAGATTTATCGAAATTGCGCAACATGATGGAGGAAACATTAGCGCAGATATCAGATGTGCAACAGAAATTTAGATATTTTGACAATATTTTAAACAAACGATAACACTTGCTGAACGGTTTATTGTATGAAACGGTTTATTGTGTTCCGACGTGTGCACATATTTAAGTAAATTTAATGTTAGTATGCTATTTATTACTGCGGTGATATATGTAACACACGGTTAACAATACATAAAACGCACCTTATGGCCTGCTTCGTGGAGGTTTCAATTAATTGTACTGCTTGCACATATTCAAGTCTATTAGAAATATTGAATACTGGATTCGATTGAAAGAGAAAATAGTTTGACAGTACATTTGAAAAAGGATAACTGACCATATTACTGACATTTTACCTGCCATAAGTTGTAAAAATGTCTTTCAAGATACCTCGTGACACAGTACCTGGATGTTAGCATATGTCACGTAAACTGTGTAAACGCAGATGTGTATAATAAAAGTTGATTAGGAATACAAAACTTCGAGAAAAACGAATATATAAAAAAAAGAAAAAATATTTATGATGCAATGCACGTGTGATAAATGCGGATTGTATACTTACAGTGTTTCATAATTATGTACAAGCAGAAAAGCTCGTGTATCACAATAACTACTGAGCATATGAAGCTTGCATACTTTTATCTAGATAACGTGCATGTAGCGTTTATATTATGTAACATTAAAAGGAATTTTCCATTCTTTGAATATAAAATTTTTGACACGCACAGATATACTTCAATATGGTAGGATTCCGAAGATTGAAGTATTCTTTTTTTAAAAAAAAGGGAAGAAATATTTATTTGATTAATTAATCTCTATGCTGATTTGTTGTTATTTTTTTATACATAATACTTGCATACCCTTCAATAAAGATCATGTATAAAATGTATGAGTTCATGTAACATGAACTGACATTTTGATAGTATGATTTTATTTTACATTTATGAATATTTTACTTCGAATGTGCAGGCTTATTCGCTAATGAATCCACTAAACAGGCCTTTATGTAGTATATTTTACAAAATAGAACCTATTGTATCTAATACAACTACGATAAAAATTTCAAATTTGTGTTCAAACAATTCGATTTTCAACTTTATATAAGTGCACAGGAACAATAGGCTGTCCAGTATTTCAACAATGGTATAAATTAAACGTGTATAGAGTTACAAAGTATATAACGATAATGGGCACCCTATTGTTCTTATCTAAAAATTTCTGAGAATATGCCTTATCTTAATTTAATGGTGCATCGTAAAAAGTAATACTTAAATTCATACTATATACAATTATTCAATGCAATTCTTATAAAAGTGGGAAGGATAGCGAAGGATAAACACGTCACCGAAGTTAGATTTACTTATACAAATAAATCCAGAACGAGTATTACATCAATAGTAAACGTTTTACTATTATTAGTTCACTTACGTTTATAATACCTAAAAATATATGTTTCTCTTTTTAATATTTTCCATCAAGCTTAAAAACTTTTCGTTTTCTGAAACTTCTTGATATGATTTGTTTTTCGTCACGTGAGATGAAATAATTAAAAAATTGCTGATAGTTTTGTGTTGTAAAATTGTAAGACTTCGCAAAATTTATTATACACAATATTACATACGTATATACTAAGAACCTCGTATAAAGAAGTTCGTAGTCTTAAAATCATATTATTTACAGAAAATAATTTTTTAAATTACCATAAGACATTTGCAAACACTGTAAATTGAGTTTAAAATTATTCGCGGACTTCAGTTAAAAACTTGTAAGTACAGTAAAACATTGCGTAAGTGCATTAACTTGGTCATGTTGATCGAAGGTACAGTATTTCATAATTTCTTTCAAGTTTTACCATAAAATTTTCGATTCAATAAATATAATAACAAATTTACATTAACTTTCGCCTTGCCGAACATGTCCATGATCGTCGAGCCTTCGAATTGCAGTTCGAGTAACTTTTGTATATCAATATCGATTTTCTCCATCTCTACTCCCATGAATTTACATCGTACGCTAAAAAGTCCGGTATGTTCCGCTGGACTTATTTCAAAAATCACATTCTTGAATTGCGACTGCGGGAGCCCATCCACTTCCAATAGCACTCCTTTTTCTTGTAATTTTGCCGCGGAGTATTTCAGTGTCATCTTAGATCTTAACTTACCATGATTATCTTTTTGTATAGCTTTGAATGCTCGCAGAGATCTGGAAATGATTTTTAAGCGTCGACAAAGATGCACGAAAATCAATTAAATTATTATGATGTACATACCCTTTTCCTGTATGCAAGTTCTCCAAACAACGTTGTATATATTCGTTGTAATATTCCACCTGCTCTTGGTAATATTTACATTTTTCTTCCAACCTTTGTTTAGTCGTACGCAAAGTTTGCAATTCCTTATTCCGAATAATACGATATTTTCCCTTGTTACATAGATCTTTGGCTACCGCTGTTATGATATTTTGATATCCGTCCGCTTGACTGACCCATCCTCCAAGTTCAAGTTTGTTAAGGTACGCCCGTAACTGCAGCTTACAATCGTTTAAAGACGAGCTCCTATGTATCATATTTAACGTAGGCGATAAGGTGATACATTTTATATCGTACAGTTTTTCTTGTATGGGGGAACATGTGGTCTCCAATGCTTCGACCAGCGTTTGACCCTTTAAGAATTGTAACACGGAGACCAACAATTCTTTTGTTTTTATGAACAGTTTGTTTAAATTAACGTCCTCGTCTTCCGGAACTTGAAATTTGTTAGTGAGTACCAAGCAAACTTCTGTCTTTCCGAAACGCGTTACATTAGCTTCGCACGTATTGTCAGATATTCCAAGCAAAGACGCGACGGTCGGCGCGGGACCTAAATCATCCAACAGGTCGTGCAATTGGTCCATTGGATCCGGTGCTATTTGATCTTGGTACTCTAACATCAGGCAATGAGTATCACAAATTTCTTGCAGAGAGATGTATATTTCTGGTTTATGAATGAGCGTCGCTTCGGTATATTCATGAATAGAAAAATGTTCTTCTAAATCTTCAATTTGACAACAGTATCGGAAAAAGGTTTTAAACTTTTCATGGCATTCGATTATGAAAGAATTGAGACAGACTAAATGCGTAGCTTCTTCTCCAAAGCCTTTTTTGGAAGCTGCAAACTGTAGTATCTTGGCAATACTAGCTAAATTCCTTCGTTGATCATTTGATAATGATTTATCGATCGGCAACGTAATTATATCAAACGCATCTGGAGCTACAATAGCTGCATTAATAAAGTGATAATAAATCAAATTTCCTACAACTTTTAGGATATCTTTCTCCGGAGCATTCGGGAATTTTTCACTCAATGAATCATTTAAAACTCTCGCCATATACAACATTCCGTACGGTATCAAATCTCGAGATTCGGTTATTCTATTTAAAAACTCTAAAACAGTAGTTTGTAACAGGTGTATTCCTTTGCTTAATCTGATTTGTACTTCTTCGTAACTTAAAGCTTGTTGCTGCGTTACCATGTAAGGCAAACTGGATGTTTCTCCAGTTTCCATTTCCAATTGGTTTCTCCAACATTTGTAAATATCCAAAGGATTCGTTTCTATATTTAACGTTCGATCAGCTAAAATTTTTTCAATAATTGGACCAACGATTTGTCTCAAAGCCCTTTGACCATTTAATTGTCGTGCATAGTTCACAGCCATTTTTAAGACAAGAGGATTCCCGGTAACTACCTCCGACGGTTTTTGAAATTTACATTTGATCTCCTCTTGTAAAGCACTCCCAAATAGCTTTAGCAATAAATATTCTTCTCTGATGTTGGATCCAAAGTTAAATAACGTTAAAATTACATTCTGAAGAAATTTATTCGTCTTACTTTGAGGTAAGAGGAACAAGAGTTTTGACAAGTACATTGGATTCGTTTGCAATGCATAGAACAAATGCTGATATCCTTCCAACATTTTTCGACCTTCTTTTGTTAACGATTTCAGACCTTTTTGAGAAATTATACTATCTGGGAAAGAGTTTCTTTGATTATCCTTATTGGTGTGTTTTTCTTTTGCAAGGGTTTCCAAACTCTTCCCATGGGCCACAACATCTTGTAAAGTAATCCTATTCTGAATAAGTAAACCAATCTTTATATCCATGCCATCTAATTGTTGCGACAAAGTCTGATTGTGTCTTATACTTTGTACCACTTCATGTTTTAAATGTTGTAATTGCAAATCTTTGTCATAATCCTCCGCGTTGAAATTCAGAATTGCAGAAAAATGACGAACGACAGGAAACGGAGGCTTCTCCATATATAGTAACGAATGAAACGCACGTCTCTCAGCGCGTCCACGCCACAAGGCTTGAATCTTTATAATCTTCTCTTCGTGCTCTCTATAATAATCGAGTATGTTCACATATTTGGCTTTAACTTTCGAATAATTATTTTGAGAGTTTTCTCGATTTTGTTTCCATTTTTCCTCCAACAACTTTGCGTATTTTCTTCGCTGTACTATACTTCGCCACCATGATTGTATTTGAATAATTTTGTCTACCTTGCCGTGAAAATACGTAAGCCTGTTGGAAATCCTTTTCCGTAACAAATATCCTCGAATACGCGCTTGCAATCTGATTATTACTTTCGTTATTTTATGCTCTTCATGTTCTCTTATCGCGGTACTTCTAATTAATTCTTTTATATCTTCCACAGTAACATAAAATGTTTCAGACATATGCTTAGGACAGTCCCAAGTATAATTATATTTCTGTAGATCTAAATATGATTCGTTCCCTTTCGGTGTGATGTAACGAACAAACGCACAACGATTTTTCTTCTTCATATTTTTCAAGTCTTGTAAACTGTTAAAGCAATTTGATTTATATTTCTCTGGTATTTTAAATCCAAATGCTTGGAGGCAATCAAGCGTAAATAACATATCCTTCTGCTCTAATCCTAAATTAATTTGTGACAAAAACGTGCACACATTTTGCACGGTTTCAGCTTCCGCGGCAACGATTTTTGTTACATTTTCTACATCTTCCAGCCATAATTCTGAACCATCACAGTGTTTTTCCTCGAGACACTTCTTAAACAATTTCAAGTACAAGGAAGCATCTTCTGGTGAAGTAGGCTTCTGTAATTTTAGTGCAGTATCTTTTAAGGCAGTTATGATACCGATTCGATCATTTTCTACGACTGCCGAATTTAATTGACGTAACACATGTATTACTGTAAAAACGGCAAAGCGTATTAAAAATATATATCGATTCGAATCTAAGCAAAGCGAGTTCACAGAATGTACCTTCATCATTATTTTGACATTCTTGGTTGACAACATCAATGCATTCCTGAACATCAATATATGTTAATAAAGGACACTCTTCAGCGATTGTCTGCTTTTCACATCGAACTCCCGTCAATGCTCTATGATATTTCACTTTATTCTCTTGGTCTAAACCCTGAAATACAATAGCTGCGAAAATAATTTCTGTTCTTCTAATTGAAACATCTATAAATGCAAAGTTAAACTTACAGAGACATGACACTCCGGGTTTGTTAATGCCTGATAAACCAAATCTGGATTCCCTGTATCTACAGCTTTACTAATATCTGCGATACTTGATAAAACACGTATACTGACTACAATGTCACTATACGAGAGGTCATTCTAATTGGAATATCATTCAATTAATAAAAATCTATATCGCGGGTCTTAATACACTTTTTAGTTGTTGCATTCTACTTTTACCTGAGATTCAACTCGATCAACTTTCATTTCTTCGTAATATAATGGTATTGCAAACTCATCGATTTTTTCTGTTAATCCCAAATCAGGATTCTTTAAAGCTGTGCAGAATTCATCTCGAGCAGAATTTTGTAATGTTAAATTTAATAGTTTCACAGCATCATCGCCTGCATTAAAACAGTATGTGGTAATTACATGTAATAACTTCTGCGCATATGATAATAATACTGACGCTTCTGGGATTTAACTGCGATTTCGTTTGCCTTATCGATTTCCTTTTGAAGGAGCTGTTTCCAGTGATGAAGATTGCTCTCTGAATATATACTGCTCCATTCAGAACTCGCTAATAATTGCATTAGTTGTTCTTTATATAATTGCCAATTCTTGGATATAATATTCTAGCAGAAGAAAATGTACTGTATAATAAATATGAAAATTATAAACGAATGTATTAGTGGGAAGCAGTAATGTAAAGCAAACCTTCAAACACAAAGTGGGTTCTCTTAATGCATCCATGAACTTATTATTCTCAGAATGAATAGATTGAGATATACTTTCCATGGCACAGCGAGCTAAGAAAACATACGTATATAAGAAAATGATACTTAGAAAATTGTGTTGTTACAACTCACCATTAACATATTTGATGTGGCCCTGAATTTCTGCCTGAGTTAACAATTCATCGTATACATCTGGCACATAACTATCATTAAGAGACTGTTCAAATAATAATGATGAATGATTATCAATGAAGATATAAAAAAATCAAATATGTTTGCAAGTATAAATATTACTTACTCTGTTAAGCGCAGCCTGTGTTTTGGATTCTTTTGCTTCGAATAAAGCATTAGTATACTCTTTGATGTAGCAAGGCATAATACTATTTAACTGAACTATATTGTTTTGAAGAGCAGTTAATACTTTATCGCAATCCTTAGAGAAAATACAGATACGGCTTAGTCAAGTTGTTATTCAAAATCATGCATAAATATCTATACCTTTTCTACGACAGCCCGATTAATTGCTATCACTGCAGCATGAAGTGACGCTGCATCCGTTTCCATACTGTTCGCTAATAAACCACCAATCTTTTGAAACGAAGGCATTTGAATTCCATACTTTTTTAATTCTTTACTAACAGCATTTATTTCGTCATCTAAACCAAAATACAAAATGGTATAACATTAGTATAAGCCACGTTATATAATAATATGTATAAAATCAAATCAATTACATACCTGTAAAATTTACTTTTCCATACAAATCTTGAATTTGTGGAGCTCTGCCCAGTTTAAATAAGTGAGTACTCAAAGCGTGAATACAATATATCACACGAGGCATATTTTTTTTATCATAAATATCTGTCGTTTCTGGTTGGAAAGTCTATTAAAGCAAATTTTTCTTATTACTTTAGATCTATAAAAAATAAAGAATCTTTTAATCGTTATGGCTTTACGCTTACAAAGACACTTACAAATGGTAATTGTAAAGACTTCAAAGTTTTCAGGAAATAATTAATATTATCTGTATGTCTGAATTGTAAACCAACTGCTGCGTAACGTTTCTGTTCAGGATCATAAATCTTATTCAGAGCCAGAGTCTCAGGAGCTATGAAATGCGCGAGCTTTGCCAAATACACACCATTTCTTAAATTCTCTTCTAGTTCAGTTGTGGCTGGAAGCGTCTCTCTAAGGCATATTTCCATCCATCTACAAAATTTGGAAACTATAGGGCCTTGTTAGTAAAACGATGATAGTTTATAGAAACCTTAAGTTATTTACTTTTTGGCTTCCTCTAAGTGGCAAAGGTACTCATAAGCGAGTGTCTTTTGACGCTGTTCATCCATTTCCTCTGCCGATTTACGTACATCGGCCTCTGTAAAAAACTTCTCTCTAAACTATCTATAAAATTTTGATTAAAATTCGCGTTGTCTACAATCGTTTACATGCCATTGAACTCTCAGTTTGACATTCATATTATGGAACGTGAAAAGCAATAATTATTGTTTCCAGTTAGTTATTAGTCTTACCTTTACCGTAATTAATCGACTCCGCATCTGTGTCTTTCATGTTAAAAAATAAGAAAATATTAACGATCAAAAGAAATAGTAGTATGATACACAATGATGGAACGGTACGTTAAGTTCTACAATTCAAACTTGTTCAAACTGTCCACACTGATTATTCGTACCAACGGAACCATTTTACAATCTCGAATTCTATTGGAGAATGAGTTGTAAAGTAAATATTTGATTGGTAATTTCTGAGAGGCAAACATCTCTAGCTGCTAACTTCAAGTAATTTTTGGAAGATCAAGATGAACCATGTAAAAATTGTATAAACGAGGAAGAAGATAAATAAAGTTAAATAATCCGTATAAAATTAAAGTACATCAATGAATTACATATATCTTAGTACTTCGGGTCAATTTTAGACGGCATTAATCATCGTAAATTGGAAATATAATTATATTTGGTATTAAGTAGAAAGTATAATTGTTTATTATTTTTACAAGATTTGTACCTGTTATTAAACGAATACATGGGCGTTTTGTTGTAACAGTTAAAGATTAAATGTTGACACAAAACAAAAGTCTTATTCTTTATCTGTGATAATAAACTGAAATGCTGCATGGATGGAACGAAATATTAGATGAATTTATTCATCTAAGTCAATTACTGTGAATTGAAAAATAAAACTCACAGGATAAGTATAAATACATTTTTACTACATTTTCTAAGCTCTGTTTTCTATCGTCAAATCGAACTTGTTTAGGCGTAATTCAATTCTATGTTAATACGCTATAACTCCTTGATAAATCTCTAATTTGTTTAGAAGTATTTGTAGCGCTTATTCATGAACAAAGTGTACGTGTCGAGCTTGAGTACAAATAAATGTTACTGGAGTGGGGTAAAATTAAAGGGAAGCTAAGGAGGAAACAACGCGAGAATAAAGGAGGGGACAAGGGAGATCAGATAAAGTGGTTGACCCTCGCTCCTTCAATGACCCGAGAGATATCGTTCCACTAAATTCACTGACGCACCTCCCCAGTCGAATGCGTGGCCCGATCAACTACGGGTCATTCTCGCCGCTATTCTCGCTGACTATGTCAAGACCGGAAATGCACTCCTCGAAATTGTTACTTGCCCTTTTTTGTCTTCTCGCGATCGCTCGATGCAATGCCTCCAAATCTGTCGGTGAGTAATTTCAATAAATTCTTCTGGTACTGCACTATAAATCAAATCGCATGATTTTGCATACTATAAACATAAGATCAAAGATCGATTCGTCGTCAGCGAGGAAACGCATATATATATATTAATTTTTATTGATTCTCTTAGCTTGGAGTCGATAGAATTTATTCTCGTGATTTATTAACATTTTTATAAATATACATTCTTTTTTTCGATTTACAAACGATTAGCTCTCTCAGGAAAAAACGATACCGCGGCGGACATAGCAGCTGGCGAGAAACGACTCGGGGATCATATTCGCGCGATTTTAAAGCACTATCAGCAAGATGATCCGATAGGGCTGCCTGGGGCACCGATACCGGATCCGATGCCCGTACCGGATATGAAACATTCATTTTCTATGTACACTATGAATTTCAAACACGTGTACGTGTATGGTCTATCCAAGTTTCGGATAGTACACGTGGAATCGGAATTGGCACTAATGCAAGTAAGATTTACTTTCTCGGTCTCTTATCTCCAATAGATCTGTTATCTCATAAATATGCTATGCATCGTGTATTCGGAAGTTTCAAAACTACAATGCGGAACTACTAATTTTTTTTTCAAAATATCTTTTACATATTATATAGCCGCTTGTAGTACTCTTTTCAAGCCTCTCAAACGGTGATCTTGATTTATAAATTTAGCTATTTAAAGATTCACGAGTCAATCGTCAACTAAAAAGGTATGCACTGCTTCTGTGCATCTACAAAAAAAAAAACAGATGCTAATTATACGACCGTAACGCGGAACACATCGCATTGATGACTAAGATAGAAACGTCATTTGATTGAATTGTCTTTGGAATCTCTGCCAAATTGGTCTTAGTAAAAATCACCTACTAAAACGAAAACAGGCATACATGATTGCAACTGGACTACAGCTAGTTTAGAGAAATAATCAAAATTGATGTTCGATTTAATTTCTTTATCAAAGGTCGCAGTAGCGTTAAGCATCGAAACCTTGGACATTCGTGGATTGTACACCCTTTCCTCTTGGCTATCACGATCGGCCGGTAATTTTACCGTGAAATTAACAGGGGTAAATGTACAAGGTATAGCTAGGCTCGAAGTTGCCAGTGATGGCAAGTTGCAAGCGCAGAACATCGATATGGATCTCACGTTCCAAAAAATAGACATGGACTTCAAGAATCTTGGCTTCCTGGCTTCTGTGCTCCAGGGAGTGATCAATTCCGTAGGCACTTTCATTTTTGACAGTATTAAACCTTTGATATTAAAGGAAGTGAATACTAACATTAGGTAAAATACAAAGCTTTAACGTAATTCATTATTAAAACCCGGTGGACCAAAAGCTGTCTGGTATTTTAGGGGCGAGGTAAATAAACAAATCTCGCAATTGCCGCAGTACTTCCCTAATTCTATATCGCCCTTCGATATGGCAGTCGCCGAGGCTCGTAGACAAGTGTCTCAAATGGGATACGATCCGTTCAAGGTGAAGGATTATAGTCAGTCAGCTGGTATGTTCACCGTGACGTCAACGCATACTTGGATCACCGGCCTGGCAAGCTTTTACCGGATGGGGAACATTACATTAAGCATGGAAAATAGAACAGTAATAATTTATTCTCAATAGAGTTGTAATTTTTAATTTTGAAACCTAAAAACTTGCACAATGTTTCATATCTCAACAAATGACAACTAATACACGTTTTATTACAATCGCATTGGTCACTCACAATGCGACATCACGCTGATACAGTTGCAACAGATAGTGCGCGTTACCGCACTACCGTAATTACATTAATTATTACGGCGTATACACCGATCAATTTGCTTTAATGACGATTCGTAATTGTTTTGTACGTTACGTAACGTATTCGTAGGTGTCGATGCATCTCAATGATTTCCGCTTGTTTCCTTTTAAAGGTGTACGCAACAATCGACATCGGCACTCAAGAGATCGAAGGAAGGACACACTGGGAAGTAAGCTTAATCGGTGGCTTTTTATCTAGGGCTGGAACGATTTCCTTCACCGTGCAGTACCTTAGGGTTCAAATAAAACTGAGTCAACCTTTAGACACTCGGAAAAAGCCAAATGTCGAAGAACTAGATCTTGAATTGGGTAATATACAAACAAGAGCTCATGGTGCTGGTACCATCGATTATCTTATGGAAGCCGGCGTGAATATACTGCCAAACCTTTTAAGGTTCGATCTTAATAATTTGGTTCCGTAATCGGTAAACCGATCGGTAGCGATATCGCGATGTTATCATAACGACAGTCATTCTTTTTATAGATATCAAATAATGGATGCGATAGAGGGACCGCTTAAAAGGCGAATACAAATTGAATTAAACAAAGTAGATGTAGAAAAACTGATTTATGAAAAAATTCCCGATATAGAGGAACAAGCTAGATATCTTCAAGGAATAATTCCTCCAGAGGAAACGATACTGGAGCAGCCGATGTCGGCTTTAGATCTGGATGAACAACCTTTTTCAGAAAGCGAGGAAGACCGAGGTCCCTCGTAACATTCCAAAGGATTACAAATTATCAATTAAATCTATTATTTGATAATTAGATTATTTATATCAACATTTTAAGAATGATAGCAAACTTATATAGACAAGACTCATTTTAAGTATAGTAAATTGTTAGAAATACACTAACATCTTGTACATATTTTTTAATATACGAAGTCCATCTTTTTGACACATTTTTCTTAATGTTTGAGACCATATTACTATTTTTCTACATACGTATATATATCTCAAACCCGTAAAATATATGTACACATATATTTATAGTGTCTAACAAGAAAGAACTTGAAATTTAATTATTTGACATACTTTATTGAAAAAATTCATAAAAAGTACAACTGTTGTGTATACATGTTAAACGATACTATTCCAAGAATGTGATTCCAATAAAATTTCGACATTTACATCATTGAATCTTAAATCAAATATCATAATATTTCAAATAAAATGAGAATAATAACTTAACAGATTATCAGACTATAGTTAGAGTGATAGTAGCTACTAGTGAGACTTTAAGGACGCACATTGCATGTTACATATTTTCCTCACACTAAAAACACCTCGCAAAGTCTATGGAAGCATTCACGATGTAACCTCACGCATACCAGAAAAATGAGGAATAAAGTAACGTAAAAATGTAACTAGATTACAAATAAATCGCGCGCGACTAAATTAAAAAACCGGAAAACGTTGAATACTTAGATACGAGAACTTTGGAGATTTACAAAGTGAATACACAATGAAGGTCTGACGACAGACAATAGCAGTGTTATATTGTAATTCGTAAATTACAGTGCTTTGATCGCTGGTGCTCTGCTTCGTTCGATTGGTACAATTCTCTCACCAGGTGCTGGCAAGGCAAGTTTTGGTGCTGTAATGGTGAGAATTCCATCGGACGACAAGCTTGGCTTTACGTGACCAATATCGTATCCCTGTGGTAGCATGTATCGACGCACGAAGTGCCTCGACACATAGCCGTGTTGGTCCTTTTTCTCTTCGTGTTTACCCTCAACGGTGATGCACTTGTCATCCGTCCGAACTGTAATTTCTTCTGGTGCGAATTGCTGTACGTCAACGATCACTTGATATTTGTCTTGGTCTCGTTCGACAGTCGCCTGGCCACCAACTTGTTGTTCCACTTGATCAATCATGTTCTTCCATGGCCGAAACATCTCGGCAAAAGACGGAATTGGTGGTGGTGGCAAAAACTCGTCTCTGGTGCTCAAACGTTTGAAATGTTCTTCCATTTCCCGGTGATAACGATCCATGTCCTCCCACCAATTTCGGAAAAGGTCTCTCGATACCAGAGCCATTTTTAGCTGAAAATATTAAATGCATATTTATATTTGGATTATGGAATTCTACGAGTATACAAATATTTGATGCCAAACGTTGTATTGATTAAAAAAAGTGCACGTAGATTTGTATGTTCGAATCTTCTTGGATCATAAAAAAATGTTGACATATTTCAAAACGTCGGTTCAACGTTCGCAGACGTTACTAGGACGTAGAATGTAGCGGATCGATAATTTCGTATCGTTTCACCGCGAAGAAATTTGTAATACGTTCGGCATTTGCGATGTTAAACAAAAAGTCCTACTGGAACTTTCTACGGTACGAAGGCAAAAGTACACCGAGCTCAAACTATTCTTGGATACACGATACGCTTGTAAAACGTCATGCCAACGTTGTATAGATATCTTTCGTGATATTTCTAATATTCCGAATAAAATGTACGCGGTTCAAACGACAAATAATATTATAGAAAATACTTGAGAAAATGATAATAATAATAATATGACAAAGATGATTCTAATCGTTGATAACTCGATCGTAACTATGCTAATCGAAACTCCTGTGCTAGTAAAATACATACCTTTTCTCTTTGACGAACTTTTAACTCTTCCTATAGAGAATCACACAGAATCAGAAACACTTGCTTGTATGGAATCGCTTTGAAAATCGCACGAATTTCTCGCTTCGAATCTCGCTCAGTAACAACTGACTGCGTAGCCGTAACAGTCGCTAGTATATATTTGATGTGGCGGGCTATTCGAGATTTTTCTACCCGCGCATGCGCTTACGCATATCATTTCGAACTTTCTCGCGCACGAACGGAAGTTACGAGAACTGTCCAATCCCACTCGCGATTGCTTTTCGTCTGTTCGAGTAACTTCCGTTGTATCTTCCATGCAATTTAAATTATCCGAGCAGATAGTATCAATAAAAATTTCATATTCTTGAGAATAATAAAAGTATTTACTAACAAAGTGTAAGACACTGTCTTCTCGCGAATGCGCTCACTGTAATAACGCAGTTATTCGTCTCGGAAAAAAGAAACCCTGGAACGAAGAGAATGCTCATGCCATTTCAGCTCGCAGGGAATTGAAGTCCGCGCTTCCTCAAAAAACCGGCCAACCTCTAGGCCCGAAGGGGGAATGGGCCTTGTTTTAGCATCTCCCCTTATCTTTCCCGTTGCCGGCCGGCAACTTTCCCTCAAGTGCTTTTCCCGGGAAGCCTTTCCCCAAAAAGGCAAGGCCAAACTGTTAAATTATGATAAAACGCATTCGGATCCAAGCGACTAGGCATCTGGAATTTATCTTTCTACGTTCGGATGGTTTGTACGCCTTTGTTCCTTAGAAAAGAGTCTTCCAAATATTTGAAAATAAAAATTAAAAATCTTATATTCCTTTTTTCGTAAGAACAGAATTTCAAGCTTTTGAAGTCAAAGCAATTCTTAAAAATGTTAAGCAATACAGTAACATGTGTAAATTTTGTTCTGAGCTAGTCTTTCATGACGTATATTTTTCAATTGTGTCATTGTTACGGTACACAGATGATATCATAGTGATGGACGAATAAATTTCATGCAAACGTAGTACCTTGCCAATGTTTATACCGAATGTTACATAACATACAAATATACATACACATGATGCGCGTTGCATTGAATTTTAATGTTTTCTATAAGAGATAAACGAATCATTTGCTGTCAACAATCTACTGTCTTCTACTTTTCTATGTAATAATTATTCAGTTTTACGATGAAGTACACTTTTTTGAGATTATGGGTTAGATACATCGGTTTATTTAACTAAACACATACTTTATGAATATATTAACGAATTATAACGTAAAAGCTACATGACTTTATAACATCCGCACTGATCGGTATTCCGGCACGTAATAAGAAACGCTCGACGATTACCCGTTGTCTTTTTGACTGTGGGCATGGGATTGTCAGAACGGCGATACGATTAACAATATTATTTACAACACTTCTAATAACTCGTAAATTTAGTTTACATTAACCGTTATACATTCTTCGTCGATGAATTGGAAGCAGATATCTAAAATAAATTCGGGTTCGATGATGCATCGAAACGCACGCTTAACATTTTCTATTCTAAAAATACTGTTTACCGGGCTCTTATAATTGGTGACAAATGAATTTATTCTAAGACATTTCAACATAGGCGGTGGTTTTATAGAAGCGCAATGAGGCAAACAATCATATAGCTATCAATTAACACAAATAAAGGTACATCGTCGATTCTAAGTATTTTGAATTTGACTTACGAACCTGCAGATAAATTGTACGAAATTTTTGCCTGTACAATAGCGGTCTCTTCGCCGTTCTACAAGAACTGGACGCAAGTTGCATTGTCGATATGTAAGTTTACAATTTTCTACCTTACCGTAAAACGGTACGCATCGATCGACTATCTGATTTAGTACAAACGCGCAACATTTCAAATTCCTAAGTAAATCTAAGTATCTCTGAGCGCAATTTCGTCGCTTTCTCTGAAACGAAAAAATATTAAGAACAAAGAACACATCTTTCGATACTACATGTGAAAACAATAAGAAAAAATGAAACTGAGAGTAATGGAGAGAATGAAAACAATGAATATGTTATATGTCCTTAAGATTATTCCCGTTTTTATTCAATATACCTATTTACTGTACATATTTAATAACATATTATTGCATTTAAACGTGAGTATAGGAATGCTTCGATTGTACTTTCTTGTCGCCAGTCCATCATTATGCGCCAGTATTCAACGGATACAAAACTTTATATGGATTGAGTATGCTGTTTGGGTCCATCATTTTTTTCAGCTCGTGCATGAGTTTAATTTCAGACGGAGTTCTGCTCATGTGCAAATATTTCGTTTTCGTGAATCCAATGCCGTGTTCCGCGCTCACGCTGCCGCGAAGACCAGCTACGTACTCAAAAATAAATGGTTGCAGCTGCGAAGCGATCTCTGGTTCATACGATGGTATAGAAACTTGCACGTGAATATTTCCGTCACCTGGCCAAAAGATAAATGTAGAAATCAGACAATTCAACTTGTTATTTATTTCCCAGATTTGTTCGATCGTACCTAGATGTCCGTAGCCGCTGATCCTTATAACGCGCGGATCGCGCACCCGTTCCCTGAGCGCCTCGATTACTTTGTAAAATGACGGAAGCGGTATAGAAATGTCATATTTAAAAACATATCCCTCCTTCAATACACCTTCACTGATACGTTCCCTTAACGTCCATATATTCTATGAAGGAGAACACTTTCTATTAACCCTTTGACTTACAATGACGTCTGGGAGGTGTCATTCACTTTAAGTCAAATTCGTACAACTTCCGTTTTATTTTTTAGTTCAAGGGTTAAAACTTCATTTCAGTAACTCATTTTCAGATAAACCTTACCATTTAACTTTTTTTAACTTACAAATAAAACGGAATTTGTACTAATTTAACTTAAAGTAAATCAAAGCTCCCATACATCATTGTAAGTCAAAGGGTTAAATGAGATTTATATAAAAAAAATTCACCAATTTGTGCACTAGTA
>SHCU01000132.1:37807-47939 GCA_004307685.1 Ceratina australensis | reverse complement strand
CGTATGGAAGGAAGAAAAGATTAAGAAAAGGTCCAAACGGGATACATTTATCGAATGACGGTAGCGGGCGCGGTAAAAACCAGGCGTGGCGTAATTACGTATACCCGGCTGCTTCCATTTTCTAGACGCTAATTCGCCTCTGACGCTCGATCAACGGACATCAGATATTATAATCCACGATGAATCTTGACGGGCAACCCCTCCTCCGCGTGTACAGCCCTCTCTCCACCCCCCTCGGCCGTTCAAAGAGGATTCGCGGCGACACGCGGTAGAATTACAATCCCACCCGGCAGTGGGGAAAACAAGGTCAGGGGTAGAGGGGTCGAAAGAGTGAAGAAACGGACGGCGTAGAAAGAGGACAGATCTAGAGACAGGGATGCAAATCCCTCGGGGTAAGAGGAAAGAGGAGAACGCGAATGGGAAACGGAGAAACTAACAGGAGACGGTAGTAGGAAGGCGACCAATCATCGCGACGACTAAAACATTCGACGCTCTCGCGTGTAGGTACGCGCGAGATCAATTTGTACACGCTGTCAGCTTGTGTACGAAACGCGACACTTGTTCACCTCGTATGTATACGTATACGCGTGATCGCGCGCCTGTGTCGAATGAGGTGATCAATACATGGAAACGCGGTCCATGGAATACACGTGTGGACGAAAGGACGTCGATATAGACGCGAGCATCGAGCCTTAGGCCGCGTATATACATACAGCTGCGATTCTCTGAAGATGAACGCATGCGCGACACCGGCACGGAGCGAAGCTAATTTCTCAGTGGCGGCTCGAATCATTAACTTGTTACCTTGGCAACCCCGGTCGACCTAAACCATTGGTTGTCGCTCACCCTCCCTTCGCGTCGCACGCTCTACCGGTCGAACGGGAAACTATTTACAGCGCGTCGCGTTGCCACGCTCCTTCTACGGGATATCGTAATTTTCCTAACCTTGCGAGGAGGACTATAGACTGTCGGTGTGCCATTCCACGCGTACACCCGTACGATTATATACGCGAGCGTGTGACTGTGCGATGTGCCGCCGTAGGGACGTGGTTGCCGGGATTGGCGCGGCCACGAATGTTCCTACCCTTCGCACGAAGCGGCCTACCGTCTCGGTCGAAATTCATGACCGGTATTAAAAAATGATCGATAAATCGAGCCGGCAAGATACATTTTATCCCGTGTTCCGTATACCGAACTGTGACAGGATGGGAACGATGTAGAAATTAGAATCGCTCGTGTTGCATCAGAGAGTGGAATAAGTCCGCATTTATTGTAACATGACGAGTCGTTGAAGCGAGTACTGAAAACTAATAGCACCGCAATGAAATGAAAATTGATTAAATGTAATGGACATAAATCTTGAATACGATAGGAAGAGAAATTTCAAAACTGTAATTGATATCAAGCACGTGTCGTTACAAGATCATGTAGAATGATACAACGGCATGTCGTTTAAGGCACAGCTTGGATCTCTCTGGGCAATGAACTGATGTATGAAATAGCGAGCTTCATACGTTTGAGAGAGAAATATAATTGTTTTTTAGTTTGTTTTTCAAAGCAAAGTTTTTTAAGGTACGTATCTAGTAGAGGATGCTGCGAAGTGCCAATCAAAAAATGAAATTACTTTCAGGGGTTCTGAACAGGACAGTATGAAGCTCGACTTAGGAACAGCTGTGCCAGGAACGTAACACATATTCGCGAAATTGGGTCGTAGGGCACTTACAATATCCTTATATTCGTTATAGTCGTTATGTACTTCATGTATATATGTATGTTCTTCCCAGATTATGCATTAGTTTCAATATATTATAATTTAATCTGTTCTTCTTATAATTTTCTTTTCTCTTAACTTGAATCTTAACTTTAAAACCTGTACATATTTTTTTAACATTATGTTACCTGGTGCACTGTAATATTCTTTCTTCGTTAAATTCTAAAACTGTTTTTTACTTCATATTTATACTTATACAAGTTATCTACTATATTTACTTCAATTCTAAAAAAAAACAACACAGATTATTAATTGCAGTGAACAAAGTAAAATGCTACTAAATGTCACGCAGTTCAGTTCACAAAATAAGTAAATTATTTTATGATACATTTTTTACTTAGAGTAACATTATAACAATAATAATTAACACAAGACAAACATTTAGAAAGTATTTAATTTTATGTAAGATTCCATGTCAAGAAGGGATAAAAAATTGTACGTAATCGAAAGATTGATAAGCGGACGATTAATATGTTAATTTATCTAGTAGCTCGATCTAAATAAGCAGCGTACAAATAAAGAATTCTGCTGCTATACAGAAAATGATTGAATTGTAACAAGGTGCGCAAAGCAGCTATGTACGTTCCTGATGGTATCGTGGGGTTATATTGCGAAATATTCTGCGGACTATAATCACGTATACCTGCATAGATCTGTGCCCGATTGTGTTGGTGAAGTGAGCGCGAGTGTTGGTTCGAGTAAGAGTATGAGTACCGTTACGGGGCATGCGCCCGTAGCCACCATATCCAGTGGCCCCGCCTTTCACGGCGCGAACGATGCCTTTGGGATTTGTCCTCGCTGAACCAATGAGAACCAGAGTTTGCCGTACGCGACGGGAGAGGTAAGGTTATTGGAATCAAAACAGTGGGGATCAGGCAGGAAGAAGGGCGGCGAAGAGTGGGAGAAACGAGAGAAGCGAGGGGTTCCGTAGATCGTGTGGGAGCAGGGAAGCAGACAACGAATGCGACCACGATTGCTTACAAAACCTTGCGACGTCAACGTTCACTGAAAGTTTATTTAACACGCTTCTAGCGTTTTTTAAAGGTGCTCAAAACGCTCAAGTGTATAATTGAAAGTTTGGCTAATTCTACAGCGGAGTCGTGCAGTGAGAGTGACTACAGCGTGTTCGAAAACGTGATAGGTGTGACTGCGCAGTCGCCATGTGAGTACCTGAATAAGTATCCCAAACTTGATACACTGTCGTGTGCTCGAACACTTTTTTGTTCGTTTCTCTCAAATCCAAATCGCCGTTAACTCGATGATGATCATATCATATTATATGGAATATTTTACGATCTACCGTGAAGCACAATGAGCAATGAAATGCTTTATGTTATGTCCCGCCGGATCTTCGAACGTGCTTTATTTTGTAATCCAATATGTCGGCGTTGGGGACGCTGCTCCGTATTCGCGGAGATACAATTCCATCGATGTCCAGTTTATCGATAAAGGAACTATCCAACGCATAGTTCCCGAAGAACCGCGTGTGTTGTTATCCTCATTATTATCGATATTACCATTATGGCGAAATCCATGTTGTCAACCGCCCCCTGGTACAGTCGTTTCTCCCCTTCTCTTATTTTTCTTTCCCCCTTGCTCCATCCTCCTCCTTTAATCCGCCTTTCAATCGTATTTGCCGCTCAGAGATATACATTCCCCTCTTTCTCTTTGGACCCCTCGTCTTATTACTAATTATGGTGCCAGTAAGACGACATTTTGTTCCTTCCATCTCAAACGCGGAACGGATATTGTTTTTGTACAGTTCGTCGATACTTTCGATACTGATGCATGGTAGCAGATTTCTTCCTTATCAGTTGAACTACATATTTACTTTTTCCACATTTTTTTTTTTTATACTTACACTTAGCTGTAGCATGATGTAGACATGCGATTTGGATGTGATACATTTATCATTTACTATATTGTAAACAGGAAAAATGAATACGTAAAAGCCTGATATTGCCAGATCTCTAATCAATTCAAGCCATTTGTTGTCCCAAATGTGCATTTTCAATAATCACCACGATACTCGTTATAGTTTATATGTTATTCAATACAATTTAGATAACAATGATCATTTCGATTTAGCATTAGACTTTTATAATGCATCTATGAATTTTTGAAGGTTATGTTACTAGTTATTAGGCTTCAAATGTTAGATATAAAGGCGTTACAGAATAAATAATAAATTTTATTAAATGGCAAACGTATTATTGATATCCTTGTAAAACTTTATATCTTATTTTACATAATATAATGAGTTTTAAATAAAGCACCTCATTTATTACATGCTGAACCTTGTATACAAACTTAAAAAAAATAACGTTTCGTATCTTGAACATGCAACGATCAATAGATTAGTGTAAAACACTTACATTCGTATTAAGTTCTTGTCACGTATGCACTTTCGCACCTTTTAGTAATATTTCATATGAAAATGCTTCAATTGTAGATCTCCGATGTTGCACGTGTCTCGAAATAAATTAAGGTTATAGACAACATAAAAATTGCATAATTGTATCCTATGTGCGACAACGCTAATAGATTAATGAATATCGTACTTCCAAATTTCTTTCGAAAATCTGCAAAGATGTATACTTCATCCATGGAATTTTTAAAAAATTTATGCTGTAGTACATGTGAAGAAATTGCATTATGTATCATTGTTATCTTAAGCACAATATAAGTTTAATATATATTTAAATATTTATGCATGTACATTTAATCTGATAAAATTTGTTTCTAGGTGCAGTAAAATAAAAAGATTAAAGATATTTTAATAAAGAAATATGTATATTTAAAATGGCAAGAAAGAAAGATATTGACTTGTTAGAAGTATAATAGTAGGAAGGATACTCCTTTTAATAAAGGAAGATTAATTCCGAATAAAAGAAAAGGTGTGAGGAAACATGACAGATGCAAAACCGATTGGAATTTCTCAAAATCAACCGCAACAAACACAACAGCAACAGTCTCAACAGCCGCAGCAGCAGCAGCAACAACCGCAAACACAGCAGCAGCCACAGCAGCAGCAGCAACAATCGTCTCAGCCGCAACAAATGATGATTGCAACCCATGATATTCAGCAGCAGCAAAATGTTCAACAGCAGCAACCTCAGCAGCAGCAGCAACAGCAGCAGCAACAAGTTCAACAACAAGCGCAACAGTCAGTACAATCCCAGCAAGTTCAACCGCAACAGCAGCTTCAACAGCAAGTGCAATCGCAACAACAAATGCAAGTACAGCAACAAGTTCAACAGCAGGTGCAACAACAAGTGCAACAGCAGCAGCAGCAACAGCAACAACAATCTGCGAGTGGACAGCATAACGTGGTTCCTACGCAAGTTCAAGTGCAACCGCAGGTAGCAGCAATTATGCCTCAACAACAGGTAAACAGCTGGTAAAAGGACAATTATGATAATAGGTGTTGACTGTAATAACTGAAAATACATTGTTCCAGGGTGCTGTAGCGGTGTCGATGCAGCATCAACAACAAGGTGTAGGCGGTGTTTCTATGACTTTATCTGGTCAACAAGGTGGAACAGCTATAACGACTATGGCTGCGCATCCACAGGCAGTGCAAGTTATTCAACAACCTATGCAAAATCAAGCATATCATCTACAGCAACTTTATAATACTCAAGGAACTCCCTTATTAATGCCAGGAAATTTGGCTCTTCATCCTGCTGGCATCAATCCTTCCTCTATACAAGTATTGAAATATACTCACGACACTTTCTGCTATCAAAGTGTGTAAAAACTCCTTTTAAGTAGGATCTGTTACAGGTCATAACTGCTGGTAAACCATTCCAATCTGCTGCCCAATTAGCACCACATATGCTGACGACAGCATCAACTGCAGGCCAGGGTGGAGGTCATCCAGGAGCTGGAGGAACTAAAGTACAAGGTTTTCCTGCAGGTTACTTACCAGTACCAACTTCTGCCACGCCTGGTGGAGGACAAACCCTAGTGTTCGGTCAGTTAGGTGTGCTAGGCTCGCCGCAGCCTCCATCTATGCAGCAGCAGCAACAGCAGCAGCAATCTGCGAATAAGCAAGACGCAGTACAAAAGGTATTATTTTTTCCAATCCAATATTTATTGATTAATTCTATTAAATGCAGTTAATATATGACGTATGCTATTTTTTGAATGCGTAGTATACTACGTGCACAGCAGCGAATGCATCTGGTGGACGTGGTATGCAGTTTGCTCCTTGGCAATTTACGCCGCAAGTTGCTTGGACAGGGATACAGCCACAAACACTCCTTGCTAATCAGATATTCATCAGGGGTCCTACTCAACCTGATATGTACATACAAAGTCCACAACCAATTCAAGCTCATAACGGTTAGTTTATTAGATAAGTAATTATTTTCGTTAATATATACAGCTGGTTTAATTTATTCTTATATTTTAATAGCGCTTGCCGCGCAACAACAAATTCAGAGTGTACAACAGATTGCTGCGGCTGGCGGAAAGCCAAAGGTAATGGATATACAACAACAGCAACAACAGGGTAAGCAGAACATAAGCGGACAACGACCTTTAAATATTTTGCCGTCCTCATTGCAAGCGGTACAAGCCGCTAATATACGAGCCGCTAGTTCCGTGTCAACCCAAACTGTTCATGGTGTACCGACCACAGTACATGCACAGGTTAATACAATTAGAATTTTTAATTTTAAGCAAGCTATTTTTCTAATTCTGTTTTTGCATTTTCTTAAGCTCTTTTTTTCCTAATATTGAAGTAAGCATTTTATATTTTATAATTTAGAGTGGGAAAGTGGGTGGTGTTGGTGGCAAAGGCCGTGGTAAACCAGTACAATCGCCACAACAATCACAGCAACAGTCACAGCAAGCTATGCAACAACATCAACCAGTTTTTATTCAACAAAAACAGCAGCAGCAACAGCAATATCAGCAGGCCCAGGTGCAACAATCGCAACAACAAATTCAGCCGAAACCAATAATGTGTAAGATGAATATTCCATGAACTGCCGTAGGAAATAAACAGATTCTTCTTTAGTTAACTGTTACTTTTATAGCAAACATAGCTCTCCAGCAACAGCAACAACCGGGTGTAGTTCTTGGCGGAGAACGTCCGATTATGCCTGTTGTTTCTGTGGGTGGAGTTGGAGTTGGAGTAGCTACGTCTCAGATGAATCAAATGCCACAATCCACAATGTCTGCTGTACAGCAGTTACCGATACAAGTATTGAAAAGAACTGATGCTCTTACTAAGAAACTTTTTCTATCGTCATTAAGCCTTTAAATTACGTCCTCTATTTTTTTAGGCAATTAATTCAGCCATCATTGGCGGGCAAATAGTTAGCGGGACACCACAAGTACAAGCTATGGCAAATCAAGTATCGGATCAGCAAACACATGACAATACTAATTCTACAATAATGATTACGTCGCCCGATCGTAATCATTCAGCTGAATGTTCTATAGTATTGTCAACGGTTGCAAACACTCCTGTGACAAGTGAAGATAGTTCAAAATCTTCATTAAAGAAGGAAGACACAATGACAATTACAGTAGAAGAAGTTACAGTACCTCAAACAGAAACAACAGGTTTGCGAATGATCTAGACTTAAGTATAATTTGATATTTTTCGTATTCATATAAATATCATTTCATTATTACAGATGGGGACCAATCTAAAGTATCGATAAAAGAGGGAGAGAATACAGCGGTAAGAAGTGATGAGAAATCGTGTAATAATCATTTGGCAGGATTGGCGAACACGATCAACTCTATTACAAATGGAGTTAACAGCGAAGAACCTGTAGCAATTTCTGTGTCAACACCAGTTACTTCAAATAGTAAACATGTGCCTCCAAAAGCGATGGTAAAACCGCAAGTCCTTACTCATGTGATCGAAGGTTTCGTCATACAAGAAGGTAAAAAGCTTATTATTTTTTACTTACATGAATGTATATGTTTTTACATTTAATTGATATTAACATTTCAGCTTCTGAACCATTTGCTGTTAATCGAACTTCATTGAATAATACAGTGAATCAAGAAACTGGTAACGCTCTAAACCGTAATAGTAATTCAGCATCCGAAAAAGACGATCACGAAGAGCCTCCAAGTGAGATATAATAATTTTACTAGTTTGTATTTAATTTGAATTATATGTAAAATATATGGTATCTTTTTAGGAAAAAAACATGCGCCCAGTTATCCGAACGATGAAGATACAAATAATATTCAAATTGGGAAATGTGAAGCTTGTGGCACCCTAATGGATGAACAAACTACTAAATTTAAAAAGGAGAAGCGGTTCTGTTCCTCAAATTGCGCGAAGAGGTTGGCACATGAGTTGTTTTGCTACTTATCCTTTAGATTTAATTGTAAAATTACGATTTATAATAAATCATAAATTAACAGTAAAAAGCGTGAAGTTCGGGATCGTGACGGCACTGAGAAACAATGGTCTGAAATGGAGACTGAATCGAAGAGTGACGGAGATATGAAGAAGAACGGGGAAGAAAAGTTGTCAACTACTACCACCACTTCTTCTGTTGATGAAACGCTACCGAAAATTAACCCTGTCAAGTGGACGGTAAGTATATAACATATGAAACTTCGTACTTGAAGGGAAAGTAACTATTATACATATCGGTTAATAAAATTCGATTTATTTCGCAGGTTGGCGAAGTATGTGATTTTATACGCGGCTTACCAGGTTGCGCCGATTATGCAGAAGATTTTGCTATTCAGGAAATAGATGGTCAAGCGCTCATGTTGCTCAAGGAAGATCATCTAATGTCTGCTATGAGCATCAAACTGGGCCCTGCATTGAAAATTGTAGCGAGAATTGATTCTATGCGCGTGGAATCATTATCAAATTCCAATCCCACATCTAATAGTTCATAAATGTTTTATTACTTAAGAGTTTTACTCGCAGAATTTCAAATTTGCAGCCTGTTTCGGGCTACAGGGTTCAAGCAAGTATTTGGCCGAAACATACAGTTAGACTTGTCAAAAAAAAAAAAAACAACTTAAGAAGTTCGGTACAAGAGAATAGTAATTTCATTTGTTCTCTTCTTATTTTATGAGAGACTCAATTCTCTCGAATGAAGTATTCAAGATATAATACTTGAACTTGTTTACTTTAAAGATCGATCTTTATAAGACTACTCTAAGTTTTGTACTATTTTGTCATTATACAAAGCAGCTATATGAATATTTAAAAAAAATAGTTTTCACTTACTTTTTTAAATTTAATGTATTATAGTGGCAATACATATAATTTTAATACAGTTAGTCTTACATTGATTGATTTTTACAACTGTAAATAGAATTAAATTTTTGTGACTTTCCTAGTTTAAGGTGTATATTTACTTTTAAAAGAATTTTCTAAAACATCGCTCTTCGAATAATATGATCAAGAAACTGAGTACAAATTATATCCATTACACAAGAAAAGATAGATCGTTGTATATAAACTGTTTGGCATATATACGATGTATTTTGTACTCGAAAAATTACTTTTGGAAGCTGTACAAAAACTATTGCCTTCTCTAAGACTATAGTAGTCTTAAAAGATATCTGGCATAAAAAGAAAAGATTAGGCTTTGTAACAATTTTGTGCATCACAATTCCAAATTGAGCTATGTTTGAAGAAATATAATAAAAACACACTCGACCATATTTTGTAAATGTATCATGTGCACTCAATTTGCATTCATGTAAATATTAAACATAAAATGTTTATTTAATATACAAATTTTATAACATAACAATTTTTATTTTTAACATTAGTTTATCCTTCCTTTTAGATTGCTTTTCATCTAAAGAAATAACATTTGCTTCAATGTAATAAATTGTTAGTGTAAAATGGGACAGAATGATAAAGAAAGTTTTAGCGTTTATTCTTCGTATACACGCTTTGCTGACAATATAAATATACAGTTTCTTTTCCACGTGTTTAAATAGATCAGTCTTATTCTACCTACGTGCGTTGTGTACTTTATGCACATTAAATTTAATAACATTATAATTCAAAGAAATAAAAATCAGTTCATATAATATAAAGAAAAACCAATAATCAAACATTTTTTTATTTGTACTTATACATATATGTACATACAGTAAGCATTTATACATTAATTAATCATTTTACTTTAAACAAGCGGTTTATATTTTCCCTCCTCTAAAAGATCTTCCTCAGCTTTCGTTTGTACTTCTTTCAGCGCCGGGCGTATATATCGATAATATATGAATCCTTTATATACGAGAAGTGATCCAGCAATTACTGCACCAGCTACACAAACATTTACAACTCCTCTATGCAATTTATCCAGAATATAACTCTTTTGTCTAATCTTCGGCAACATTTTTACAACG
>SHCU01000132.1:27262-37660 GCA_004307685.1 Ceratina australensis | reverse complement strand
AATTATGTCTGAAACAGGCAAGATATAAAATGAGTGTACTATGAAATTACGTAATAAAATATAATTTTTTATATAGTTTTTACTTTTTTAATTACGTATAATAAATACCTTTTAATAATTGTGTAAGCAATGCGCAATATTATTGTCAAAGCTTGTGATTTTTATCATCTACGTATTAATAGCTTCACGTTTGAGGTTAGGTATCCTTCTTGCTGCCTACTGCAAACTCTTGAACATGGTATGGATGGATGCGTGTACTCGTGACTCGTATCTCGTATATACATATAAACGTACGTACGTATATATACCAGGAGCTTATTTAGCTCTAGCTTATATATTAATAAGGTAATCATATTTTCAAGATTAACAATATACTCTCCATTTACTCAATGATATTTTATTATATATAATCTCAAACTGATAATATAAAATATATACAGATAATGTATATAATATTTTTATGTATGATGTAACTATTTATCAATTTCTTTTTTTATGTATGATGTAACTATTTACCAATTTCTTAAATTTATTTGTTATGTTAGAAAATTATTAACTGAAGCAATTAAAACAGTATCAATTAAGTAAGTAGGTTTTTAATTCTTTAAAAATTCATCAAATATTGCTGCGTCTTCATCCAAAACCTCATCCAGTACCTCATCCAATGAGGGTCCTTGTTGCGTTATTGGTAGCTCTAGAATAGAAATTATGTTTATTATACTGATGGTATTAATAATCTTATAACATATTAACGCTATTAATTTTTCTTTAAGATTTATCGAAGCATACTTGGTATAGATCCTGTAGCTTTATACTCCCTAACTTCCTCTTTGAAAACCTCATCAAAAGTTTCCCTTCTTTCTTTCATCATTTTCTGTTGTTTAAGTTCATACTTCGATACTCTTTCAGAATGTTCGCTGGCTAATTTCTCTAAAATGAATACACGTATTAAATACTTAATTTTATATATTCTAAACATATGGATTACCTTTAATCACATTTAATTCTGCGAGCTTCTTCTCTTTATATAAGGCTAATTGAAATCTATGATCCAATTGTCTGTTTTGTAATTCCAACATCTCATTCAAATCTTCCAATTTGTACAATGCAGTTTCTACTTCTTCAAACGTTTCTTGTAATGTTCCTTTCATGATCAATAATTGAAATTAATTTCGATCTTTTAACTTAACCCTTTGACATGCAATAACGAGTTAAAAATATCATTAATTTGTATTGTCACATGCGATACATCACATTTTATTTGTATGTCAAGGGGTTAAAAGCATGTATTAAATGACAATACCTATTTGGTCCATAAGATCTTGTATCGCATTGTTGATCTTTGGAATGTGTGCCAAGGTACTATTTAAAAGTGTAATACTTTTCCACTCGTGTTCAAGTTTCTCGTAAATTGTTCCTACGAGATTATCAGCCTCTTGAGCTTTTCCTGCATTCTCTTCTGCAAGCTCATGTAGTTCGTTCCATTGCAATTGAAATGTACGCAAACTATCAGCTCCCGCATTATAATTAACATTTCTGATATTGCTAGACTTCTTTTGTTTTGGGTTTTCAACTACTGTCAACCCTCTAATACTGAAATATCAAAATTGACTTAATCATTATGTTAACTTATTTTTTATGTTTCTTTTATATATATATAGAATTAGACTTTTTACCTAGCTGATATACCTTCTTGCACTGTTTGAAACTTATTACGTAGAGTGCCAAACATGATTATATATTCATTTACTTTAATTTTTCATTTGTAATAAATAGAAGTACAACAAACTTCAAATTAAAATTGTTACATCTATCTTCTACGCTACTAGCAAAGTTGATCACTGTCCATTATTACAAAATTGTATATTCTACAACTGTGTGTTATATTACTTTATTTATATCTACATAAAATAATTGACACAATTATAAGTCATTACACTTGTTATTTGTACTAGAATAAGTTATTATCAAGTCATTAGCGTAAAAATAACCTTCTTTCTCAAGTCACTGCTAAATAATAATTCGTTTGTTTGCAAACCCGTAATGCTTGAAATGTGAAATTTCAAGTCCTTTAATTTGAAATATCGATTATGATTTTGAAAATTATCTTTAAAAATTATAATTTCAAGCACATTCCGAATATGATGCTCCTTGAAGAAAGTAGACTACAATGTAAGGAACTTGTTAACTTCTTTATTAAGAATTATTGGACGACATAATTGGAGCTTGTAACTGATTTACATTTGCGTTATCTAAACTGTAGCCTTTAATTAAAAATGAAAAATATGATACCGCGTAACGTAAGTTCATGTTCGGTTGGCAACACTGATATGCAAGTCGTAAATATGGAGATGCGCATAATAAAAGAATTGTTTGCAATTATGTATGTACTATATACATACATTAAAAAGCATATATGTACATACCGATATTACATACAAGCTTGAAGTGAATATTACACGTAAGTTTGAAAATATTAAAGAATGATTATACAATGGTATAAATGATTACTTGTGATTGTGATAAATTTGAGCATCAATCAACGAATATAATCGAATAATATCATTTTCGTTTGGAACAATTTGGCAACGTCGGTAAAGCTTATCCCCTCTCTTTGATAATACAGACTGGCGCCGAATGCTGAGTCTACTTAATGCCTAGCAACCAGCAGTGAGGTCAGCAAATGAGGTCAAATTACAAATTGCACTTGTATAAATGATGTCAGGAACAGGAGCTAATGAAATAATATATTAATTACGTCTCAAGAAATGGTGATATATATTAGTAGTACAAAATAATAAATTCCAGGCGTCTAACCCGGCATAGGAGCATACGGGTATTGTTCATGTCAGAATAATTTAATAATCTACGTAGTTCTAGTCACTATCAAATGTATTAATATTATTGGGAAATCGTGTTAAGTCACTAATTAAAGAATCTTTTATAAATATAAAATATACACGTGCAGGTTAACCGACATATTACAAAGTTTACAGATGCATTGTTGTACAGCAGTTAAGAGAAAAAAACAAATTTTTGCATTAATATCTGTAAATTAAACAATTTGCACACACGCACGACGTAAGTTGAGAAATGGATAAAGATATTCCCTGCGTTGCCAAGTTTTCATTCTAAGGAGCACTTCGTAAGTGATATAGCAGTATAATAATACATTCAAATTTAATTCATATCATTAATTTAAAAATTCTATTGAAGATAATATTATTGAAATGATAAGCTGAAAATGTAGTAGGAAAGATCTACATTAGTACAAGTTATCCCATTGACAACCTTGAATAAAGCTCGCGATGCTCCGTTAAACCAGGGGTTCGTGGTAATGTTTATCATACGTATGTTTTTTCATCCCTACCATGCACCGTAGTGAGCATAACTTGAACAAGTTTCGTCGGACGTGGCTTGAGCTTAGAAAGTTGTACGCAAGTCGCGGTGAAATCAGACTGGTGGTAGGAATCAGAGATCGTGGGGAGGGGGAGGGTAGAGTATGGAGTATAGTCAGGGATGCTGGGTCAATGTATGTATGTATGGACATATTTATGTATCGCCTTTCTTCTTGTATTAAGTTGGGTCGTTACTATATCGTAACGTACTCGTCTTTTTCATACAGACGATTACCTGGCCGCGCATACAATTATGACTATTAGCATATACGACATAGTGAGATGTAGGAGTTCTCAACCAAAGCCCAAGAAGTGGTAGAGATGTGATCAATAGTATTCCGATGCCAATTTGCAATTCACCGTTCAAGTGCTTTCTTGAGTTTTATTCAGGTACAGATTGACAGAAATAGGATTCAATTTTTGATTGCAGTATCGAGATTCTTTCCTTATCTCTCTAATAGCATAAGTTGAAATAGTTAAATATTTTTAGGATAATTAAAATATAGGAAATAATTTCTGGGCAAAATATTTGATTACTTTTATATGTACTAATTCCTATACTCAAGCGCGTACATATAGATGTACGTATGTACATTATGAAGATCAATGTAGAAAAGTCAAACATGCATAGTAACTATAAAGCCTATGAAAAATTCATTGGGGCTTTATATAGTTTATCATACGCAGCTAACGAGTTCTGAATTCCATGTGAACTAAATATAGAATTCGAGAAACTTTGGTTGTTGAGTGTCTATACAACACTGTAGAACCTGTTGCGATCAATAGATGCCAGATTCGGCCGTTTTCGACATGTTCCGTTATATTCCCCTACTATATTCGTACCTGTCTGCCTCCACAACCATTCCTGCCACGCCTTGTTCACATATATTTCCCAGCAAAACCGGTTACTCCAAGCATGATGCGTTTGGTGCGTGCTTTCCCATGGAAAAGCTGGGATGGTAGAAACAGTTCATTGATTCCTACCATTACCCTTAATTCGTACTTTATTTGTTATAATATATTCTTAACTATCTAAATTTTACATTGTGACGCTGTATTTCTTGAATCCACGTAGAATACATTAAATGTGATATAAATAAAAGGTCCAATACGAAATATATATATATGTATTACAGATTTTCAAAGGTAAAAGGTAAGCGAATACACGATGTATCCTGCGCAAAATGAAAATGTGGAAAATGTGCCAACTATCGTGACCTTGTAAAGCTTTTAAGCGTAATAGTTGACAGATCGCAATTGGACAATTTACGTTGATGATTTTGTTGGGGTATTGGCTAGGGAGACCCAAATTGTGGAACATTGGAGGGATGACAAAGAGAACACTTGGCATTAGAAAATAAGATAGAGCGGAGACTAAAAGGAGAGTACTAATAGAAAACAAAAGAAAATAATTGGCTGGTGGTGGAGTCAGGAAAGAGACAGATGATCCCTGGCAAGAAATAGGAGGAAAAGCAGGGGAGAAAGAGTACGGGGGATATAGGAGTTTCACGGTGATGTTCGAATCGCGCCTGCGTCGACGGAGTACTTGCTATGAGCGGATTGGTTCCCTACTCATACTTGAGTCCACGTTAGGTTGACTTAATTTCAATTCGGGCTCCTTCTCTACTTCCCCCTTCTACCTTCAGCATCAACGCGCATTAACGGTCGGTTCTTTCCGTCTTGTTTGGATTTTTCTTGCTGGAAAGAGTATACGCGATACCTCAACACACACGCGTATCTCTAATACCCTCAACAACCAGAAATACGCGATAGTAGTGAACCCTTATGATCTTTAATATGTAAAATAGATGGAACGGTGGTGAAAGTGATGGTGGTAGTAGTAGATATTGAGGAAGAGAACAAGAGAACAGAAAGGAGTGGAAGACGAGGGGAAGGAACTGGGCGTAGGTAGTGATGGTGCACGAAGGAGGTAGGGGAGGAGAGAAGCTGGATACACAAAGCGTAATAAGGCTGCAAGAAAAGAGAAGAGAAGAAAGGAGGAGAGGGAAGAGCTTAGGATTTGCAGCAATCGGCGCACGCTACCTCGTGCGCTCGCTCGCTCGCTCGCGCGCGCGCGTTCTTTACAAAACAACGCATCTGAACATTCTGAACCCGTCGTTGAACGCGTCTCAACAGTTCGGCTCGAATTCACATTGAGTTAATTATCCTGACGGACGCACGAGTTTCATCGCGTCGCCGCCATATTGGCGGTTTGATATAACACGCACTAATAAGTTCAGATTGAGTACAGTAGTCATCGTAGTTGACGAGTCGATTTTGTCTTTGTTATATGTTGATACTAAAAACGTGCCATAAACACCGGAGTGACCATGTTATAATATTCTTTGATAACAGCGTATAGTAATACACGAACGTTCAGTGAAATTGTTTATCGAATAAAGACATCAGCTGGAATTTACAAACTTTTCTTCACTTTATTTCGTTTAAATGAAATAAATTGTGAACTGGATATTTAAAACTTATTAAATACAACGTCAACGTTGGATAATCAGTCACCAATGAAGAACAAATTTAAAACTTTCCATGTTTACAATTAATACATTGTACATGGGTACATGTAAAAATGATCTTGTGTTTCGTGGTTCGTGTTGCTGTTTAGCATTTCATTTAAACGGGTAAACATGAGTCGATCAGTGGTTTAGAATTATCATAAATGCGCGGAAATGTGTGAAATGTTTATCCCAACGAACTAAAGCCGATGTAACTTGTTGATTAACAAATGTGAACAGTTATTTAAACGATGGTAGATCCTTGCTAATGATCTTATGACAATTTTATTGTTAATGACAATGCCTGTGAGTACAATAGTTATCTGTAAGAATGTTATTCAAGTTCTAATGATTATATTATGTAATCATTAAATGTTAATGGTTATATTTACAGATTGGAAATGAACAATTCATTGGATCAAGATTTTCAGGAATTTCAGTTTTCTGAACAGAAAGAGATTTGTAATAGCGATGGAATAGATAGTTTACAAGCACTTGGTACGTTTTCTTTTCTGCGAGAACTTCAATAAAAATAAAAATAATTAATATAAAAATTCAATCGAAAATTTATGACTAAAGATTCGGATTGCTATTATTAAACGACATATAAGAAATTAAAAATTTTTTGTATCGTGACAAAAAAATATTCAAAAGACTTATGTTTCTATTCAGAACATTTCTCACCATTCTTTCTAATAGAGGTTATGATATTGATAGTTTGGAGCAAGTCACAAAAATTATTACCTTCTTCAATTCGCTTCTTTAAGCAATTAATAATATTCGTTCAACTACATGGTTAAGTGAATTTTTTATAAATTTGCGCGGTTCTTTACAAACGGTAAAAAATTGTTTGTACACATTCGCGATGCAATTTCTACGAAACTAGCATCGATGCAAGGTATATCACGGCGGGAATGTTGTATTAATATGAAGTTAGCCAATGATGTTCTTCCTGTAGACAGTATCGATTGGAGGGACCCGTTTTCAATTCTCGGCAAAAGCAAAGGCAATTACATACATATCTTGCTTATACACAGACTGCGACCATTTTGCGTGAACACTTGCCGTCAGTGCATATACATCCGCATCGATTGTTTACATCCGTTGTAACACGGGGAACGCGCGCTGATACACAGAGTGAACCTTTGAAATAAGAAACGTGAATTGCAATCGACGTGCAGCTTTTATTAACATCTTGGCAGGCACTCGTATTCATTTAATCGATTTGACAGAAGATACGAAACCGCGGCAAATTATTTTGCATTTTTTCTGATATTCTTCATCGCGTAGGTGGTTAGGCGACTTGCTGTTTTTGTTTTTAAATAAGAAATGTATGTTCATTGAAAGTAACGAACAGTTAAAGTGTAATTGTGTATGCGTGTTATATTATCAGAATTTTATTCTATCGTTACAGATAAAGGTGTGGAAGAACATAAAACAATATTTCCTTTGCGACTATCATTGTTTAGTTGTGAAATTTGCAGAAAGCAGTATACAACAAAGAAACAACTGCGTACTCATATTCACACACATTTGGGAAGTCCACGGGTAGTGTTGAGGAAAGTTACAAATTTCAAGAGTATCACGAAGGCGCAAACCGATACGTATTGGTTAAACCCAGAGGGGAATGGTTCTCTGAAGTTAACATTAAAGAAGCAGAATTCGAGTGATCATTTGAAACTCAAGCTCAGAAAATCATCTGAGTCTGAAGATTTCACTGTTGTAAAGAGCAACATAAATCTGGACATAGAGGATCGCAACCGAGACGTGGCTGAGGGAACGCAAAATGAGTCGAAACATGGGAAATATCCAGAAGATTCAGTTGATCGACCATTTAAAAACGTGATGGTGGAGCAAGAGGTATGTTGTAAAATGATATGTAATAATTACGTTAAATGTAATGAATTTACTAATATTATTTTATTGCTAGGATGGCTATGGGAACATTAAATTCACTAATGAGGACCATAATACACTGGAAGAAAATGACAAGCATACCATAGATGTAAATGAGGGTGATTCGGGTGTAGGAAGTGATATGGCAAATCCATCTGAAAAGGAGGATCAAAATGATGATTTACAAGCTGCAGATCAATATGACAATCCAGATAGAAGATTCTCTGAAACGGAAGATCATGAAGAATCAGATGCATTGGAAGCGACATGTAGAGAAACAATTGAAAACTTGAAGAAACTTGGCGAACAATCTGGGTCAATATTGTTCATTTTAATTAACTAAAATCATTAAATTAAACATTTTATACTAATGGATGTTTCAATTTTAGATCTAGACCCATGAATCAGTTAATTGACAATTCAGGAATCGATGATGACGATGACAGAGATCCAGAAGCTATGATTCATGATTTAGAAGAAAATCCGGCTATTAGCATCGTTTCATCGAAGTCTTCGACATTTCCAAATCATGCCACAGACTGTACAAGAATGTGCGATGATGATGATAAATCTGAAGGACTAACAGAAAGTTCATCTGGTTTTAATTGGAATCAATTATCTACTAATTTATCGAACAAGGATAGCGAAGGTTCTAAAGAACACGAAGAACAACCCGACAATGGCGATGATAATAACATTGAAAATGCTGGATCTCTTTTACAAAACTTGATTGAACATCAAAGACACAATCAAAACGAAACATTATCAAATAATTTATCATCTGAAACTGAATACGTTTCGCTAGAGAAATTAGCAGAAACTGTGAACACTTGTCGTGTTTGTAACGAGAAGTTTAAGGATATTGCCCATTTAGATGAGCATCGGAGCAAAGTTGGACATTATCAGTGCAATATACCTGAATGTAGTAATCTTATTTTTAATTCACCGCTAGAAGTTTCAATGCATAAAGCTCAGATCCACGGGACGCCTCTCTCTCCAAGCGTGAGCCAATTATCACCTCATTTAAATACGAATTCACCTCATATGAACCGGAATTCACCCCATTTAAGTCAAGCGTCTCCACAATTAAGTACACATTCACCTCATGCGGTGTCAATGGAATCTTCGAGCACGTCGAACTCGCAGCAAATAAGTAGAAATTCTCCATTGACGTCGCCGCATCAAACAAACTCTCCTACATATAATGCGGTAGCTGGTGCGAGTCAACAGATTATACCACCAGTTAATTTTGAGCAGCTACCTGCACCGGTTCAACAGCTAGCTCAACAGGTGCAGCGTATGCCGCTTCCGCAAACGCAAATGCCTCCGAGTCTTCCACCAGGTGCTAATACAATGATTCATGGCCCGAATTACTTTGTACAACCACCGGGGAGACCACCGCTGTATAGAGTTCCTGCCCCGCAGAGCATACATTATCCTCCTCATATAGGGCATCTATACCAACAATACGGACCGAGTCCGTATTCGCAAATGACTGCACCGCCACAAATACATCCGCAATTATCTCAACAAATATCACGTGGAAGGTATCCTACCGTTGCACAAAGTAGTCGGCAAGTACTATTGATGACATAATCGTAAAACCAAAATTATTTGTAAGCAATGTTGAATATGTACTAAAAAATAGCCTAATATATGTTTCTATGAACGAGCTATTTATATGGAAATTTAATGAAGAATTTATGTATTACAGGGCACCGCGAGTGCCGCAAAGTGGGCCAGCTCCACGCCAACGTATGAAACGTCCTGTACAGCAGTCAATGCAAGTACAACAAAACAATGCATTGCTCAAACAACGACGAATGGATGTTCTATTGCCGGATCGAAATGAGGATGCAGATTGTCATGTTATTGCACAACAAAAGAGAAACGATGGTCTACCTGTTATTCAAAATGTACAAGGTGCTACTACTCAACAGACGAATAGGAATGATTCTACCATACATCTCACAGATTCTATAACTCTTAGTGTTAGACAACCAGGTAAACTTATTATTAGTTACTATTTTCAGATCGTACAAAGTGTCTCTGAATGTCTCTTAATATGTCAGTTTATTGTCAATAGATTTTGAAGATCTAAACAAGAAAAAGAGTTATGTAAGCACCGATTGTTTTAACCTTAATAGAAGGTTTTTAACAGAAATCGAAGGAAACAGTCAAGCGATTTTTACATACAGTTTTATGCAAACTATATTTATTACTTCCAAACATTAAGTGAATATTTATTTTTATTAATACTAATTATAATATTAATCTTTATAATTACTATACGATAGATTAATAAGATATAAGGCAGATTAATAAGAAGTTAAAGTATGCGTATCATTGGTTCTAGTAGAAATTGTAAAGCTCAACGTCCTCAGACGTATAAGTATATAAACAAATTAGCGTAAAGGAAATGAAAATATTTCTAATCTATTCCATCTATAGCAACAATTACGTACATTATTACTTTCTATGAATCTCGTATCTTTGACAATAAACTTTTAGCAAAGCGTTAAAAAATTGATATTTACATAACAGTTTTTCTTATGATCATAAAATGTAGTGGCAAAGTTTGGCACTTCAAACTT
>SHCU01000131.1:245525-289449 GCA_004307685.1 Ceratina australensis | reverse complement strand
ATCAATCATAAAAATATCACGAAAACAATGTTTTATATATCTTACGTTCCATCTGACGTTTCGCGTACCTTATACGGCTATTTGCAAAGGCATTCCACCCCGCGTCTCGTTAATCGAACAAGTGGAATAAAACGAGTCGACTTCCGATGAAAATAAAAGGATCACGTAATTACGTAGCTCCACATTGTAGATCCGCGAGCATCGATTATTCCCGTTCGCGGTATGGTACCAGCAGTGTGAAAAACAAAGGGGAAGGGTGAAGCCGCGGCGAGAGGAAGGGTTCGGGCCGGGGTGGAGGAGAGGACGCCCGGTCATCGTACATCCTGTGTCTGAACTGATACGCGCAATGACGAAGCAGCCGGCGAGGCCTGTCGCGGCTTGATGAGCCCGACGAGACGACATCGTCCGTCGATTCGAACTATCGATATCCGACCCCGCGCGACCCCTCGGTTCCGTACCGGTCTACACGAGAGCCGAGCGCGATATATACTACTACACGCCGCGCGGGTTCTGATTGCTCTCCACGGATGTGACAGATCTGCCTCGTTCGCCGCGGGACACGAATTTGTCGATACGCGAGGAGAGGCGAACTTCGCTGGTATCACCGACAGATCGCCGGACCCTCGTCCGAACACTCATTTGCTCGCTTCAACGACGATACTAGTCGATTAAATGCGATCCGATCGATCGCGGCTAGGGTTGCATGTTCCCTGGATAAACGATTAACCCTTGTATTCTCAAGCGTATCTATCCCTTGTACGTCGAGCTGATATAACGTTAAAAAGATCAGAAGACGAGGTGCATTACCTTCTACGTTTGTACCTGCATAATAAACCGACGACTTTTTTCTTTTATATCGTGTAAGGAACATAGGGAAATATTAATAAATGGCAAGTCAGAAGCAGGAGACTGGCGAGAGGTCGTGTAATGGAAGCAAGCGTGGGATCGACCGATTTTCATTGACCTACGCGCGATCCGTCGATCTGGACAGTTAACAAAGGAGGCAGCAGGGTAGAGGAAAAAAGCAGAAGAGGAGCGTCGAGGTCGACTTTCTTAGTAAGACGCGCCACATTCTTTCTCCCTAACCAACACCCCTCCTTAGAGGACGCGCGCTCTCCTTTCTCTTCCCCCGCGCACCCGTTTCTTCCCTTTTTTCGGACTCGCTACCCGAAGCGGTTCAGCCACCTGCTGAGAAAAGTGCTCCGTGACCGTTCGACGGTTGCGTCAGGACCAGGCACAGTTATTTGCATCATCCATCAGCCACGGGGGAAAGCAGCGTAGAGGCTGCTCGCGCGCGTAGGAACGAGAAAGTCGATCCGCTCCCGATTCCCCGGGGATATTCGCTCGCATTGTTGCCCTTCTCGGTGATATTTTATTGGGTTTATGACGTCATTAATCTGATCGCGAGCTCCTCCCACCGGGGCTCGATCGTGACGCGTCCGAATACCTGGCTCCTTGGGAACTTTCGGCTGAGCCGCAGCCAAGATACATAATATAACTCAGAATATGCGTAAATTATATGGTTTACGGGCCATCCGTGCACTCGTTTCCCCTCGTGCCAATAAACCAGTCCATATCCGTGCGATTCCTCTTTATGCTCGTCCTCTAATTTATTAAGACATTTCTTTCGAGTGGAATCCTAAGATGATTCCTGGTACGTGATCATCGTACACGGACACTGACAACGCAATCGCGAAAGTGATCGCATCTTTAGACTTAACAGACTTCTACTTTCACGTTAGAACTTCGTGACAGGAGTACGTTTCAGCCGATGCCAAAAATCTTTTCACCGCGGACACAAGTTGACGCTGATTGTCTGACAGGGGATGATGCGAGATAGTTCCTGGCGACACGACGTATCGTTAAATTCCGTGTAGTTTCTCATCGACACTATATCACATCGTATAGAAAGAGAAAGAGAGGGAGAGGGAGGGTATAAAGTTGTCGCGCGTGTACACACGCGTTACATGCTCGAGGCTCATTCAGCGCGAGACCAGTGCCGTTTGACCGATCACAATACAAAATTAAGATAACGATCGACACTCCGGTGTATCGGGCTAGTCTCACAGCTGACAGAGAACCAGGTGAAAATAAATAAACTGATAAATCGCGTTTACGAAACGTCGCCCCGGGGACACCCCGCGGATCCCGTAATACTCAAACAACCGCGTTCAAGAGTAAACTTCGAGTCGGCAGAGACGACAAACTAGGAGAATCCTAGAAAATTTGAATTCTACTGTAGCCATAATATGTTTCAATTTTAGTCCACATCTTAGTCCAATTTTTATTTGCTTGCTACTTTTATCATTCCATATATACCCAGTGAGTAGAAATTAAATCATTTGCTATAGTAAGGAAAAATGTAGGAGAGTGAGAACCGATAAGGGAGCTCGATTTTTTGACCGACTCCCACGGGCTCGCTGTTTTCGACTATGAAATAAATCTCGCAGCTGAAGAACGACCGTCAGCCCCCTTCTACTTCTATGCTAGATCCGAGAAGACGTTACCGCCCTCGATGATCGATCGACGTTTGGATTCTTCGCGGGGAAAACGTACGATCCGACCCGATCCGATCCAGCCGGAGCGTGTGTACGCGGTCCGCTCCTCTCTTCTGCGTGCGTTTGCCTCTGAATCAGCAAATCCTTTGATATCGTTCTGAGGCCCTGGCGGCAGCTGCCGTGGTAGATCCTCGCGCATTATTTCGTGCCCAGTGCCTGCGCAACGCGCGGCGTGAATGCCTCCGCTATATACGAGCAGCATGCATGTAGACATCAGATACGCTCGGTATAATATAACTTTTGCCCGAGCTAAGATACTTGACGCCGCATACCTTCCGCGAGCAACGGATGCCCGGCGTGCCTGAGAATACCGGCGAAAATGTATCGGTGTCCCTGCGAGGTGCATATTATTTCCGAGCGAGGAGGCAAATGAAAACGCGTCCGAAAACAAATCGTTATTCGTTAGATTAATCGCAAACAGTATACGACTCAGTACTATACAATACGAATTAAATGCCAACGAGCTCTTTCATGTATCTCAGCCTGGAATGTTCACACCCGAACAAAGCGAGTTTTCCGTAATTCGTTCGGAGTGCCTAACCCTCGGACGGTACAACATCGTCGTCGGGAGTATCTTTTACTCGCAGCACGAGGCGGTGCCTACTCTCGGTCCGCGAGCACAGCCTGCGAAGCAGCAGCAGCAGCAGGAGCAGCACACTTCTCACGGATCCGAAGTGTAGTATACGTAGACAGTCGCCCCCGGTACGACCCCGGAACGTACGATTCGTATTGTGCGCGATCGCGGAACGAACGATCGCTACACGATCTCCCGCTGCTAGATCGCCAGATCGCCGATCCGCCGGTACAGCGATCTATTGATCGCGAACAACGCTCGGCACACACGCCTGTGCTATCTCACGGCCGCATCGATATGACTACGTTTTCCACCGAAACGCGGAAGTGAACGGTTATCGGAAAGCCGCGTACGTATCTAGATGCACGCGCGTCGCTTGCCACCCTCGCTTGGGCATAGAGGGATCAAGGCGGAGTCGTCGCCGGTCACGGAACCGACGCATCCGATGGAAACAAACGTAATTGGCATTCTCTTCCTCGAATCACGGAACGCTCGATCGGTCGTAACGAGCCGGTGCGATATGCCCGATGGAAATGAAATTTCGCCGATTGAAGCGATAATACCGCCCGCTGCACCGCGCGAGGGAAACGCGCGGCGTGCCTGCGAGAGTCTAATGATCGATTAAATGGATTACGCGGCTCGCATCGAATACGCCGGTGCCCGGTGCTTGTGGTGGGGATTTATTAATTGTGGAATTTGTGTACGCGAACGGAATTGAAGTCGATAACCCCTTGGCCAGTCTCGACAGTGTAGGTTTTCTGCAAATTTACTTGCCAATAATGTATTCGGGATGCTTATCGTACCTACGAAAAACGCGTCGTAACAGTCTTAGAATGTATCTGGACACTGTTGAGGTTTAAGAAACAGAAAGCAGAGGTATGTGCGTGACCGAGGGCTATAAAAGTTCAAGGATCGTCCGCAAACGAATTTCATCGACAAGGTTGTAAACGCAGTTATCAGGGATTCAGAGGTTACCCGAGGAGACTCGTGTCAAAGCGATGCAACTAACTCGAGGGGAAATCGCGAATTCCTCTCAAGACAGAATTTCTTCAATAACAATTACATGTAATAGTACTATTTTCCTTGTACATACTCCTCGCAAAAATTAAAATATTATTCAACCATAAATAAAAAAATAAATAAAATTATGTATCTGATGAGATTTAACTCCGATGAATGTTGCTCGGATTTTTGAACCTGTAACGCGGTGAGAAACGATCGGTCAAAGGTGTCGACGGGGAAAAAAGAAGATGAAAGTAGAGGAAGGCCAGGACGCGACGTACGGGAGTACCTGTTGACTTAGGCGAGCGGATAATACGAAGCGGAGAAAGGTCCTGACACAAAAGGAGGGTGGCAGCCGGGATTCGTGCCAGGATCGCCTCGTCTTTCGTCCCGCGGCATTTCGTTTTCTTTAAGTTCCTTTTCTCCCCTGATTCTCTGCTACGCGCTGTTTACCCCGAATAAACAGAGGGCGAAAGCAACAGAGTCATGGAAGGACCATCCCGTGGTCTAATTGCAGAAGATTTCCTGATCGCCCCTTTGGAAGCCCGAAGACGTGCGCGGAATCGGTTGGAGGGAACTGTGTCAACCGTGTACCTGTGCCATCCGACGCATTCCGGATTCAGAGAATTTTCGGTCGGACCGAGGTCCGTGAATTTCCTGCGGTCTCTTTATACGTATTAAGTATATGACACACGGCTAAATTTAGAGGCTGTGCTTGATTCATATGTGACCAACGACGTTAGAGAACCGAGTTTATTTCGATCACGTCTGAATTACTGGAAGTGCTCCTAGACTGCACACCTGGTTTTCCTTTACGATGCAACAATTAAGATTCCCATTACCGCGTTCAAGATCACGGCTATCATGAGATCATCGCGCGATTTGTGAAATAAGCTATTCAGAGTTCAGACCACGTCTTTTTTTTCACTCGTATCCTGCACAGAATTATGACGCAACCGGGGTTTTCCTGGTTCTATTGGCGAGCTCGTTAGCTTCATAAAAATACGAGAACAATCTGACTCAATATATGCGCTTCTAAATAGCATGTATCCCTGTTTCCTCCGCCGACAGGAGACGGGAAGAATGACCATCGGGAGGAGGCTAAGGTTAATGAGTTTGCTACCGAATGTCACGAATAAAGGTACACAGGATACCTCCGAGAGGGTTCGGTGTTCCTACCCGATGAAATAGCTTCCGATGTACATATGTATATCTATAGCCTCGCGGTTATAGCGCACGCGGTGCATATACGTGGTTTCCGGAATGCATCCCCATTGGTCGCGCACGAATTACCCGTTGGAAGGGGGCAAAGAGCAAACCGCTCGCCGGGAAGATGGCGCCTGTTCTAAATTCAAAACAAGACGCTGCTTAGCATATACATATCCCGGGCTCAGCCGCCGCGGCCTGCACGCTATGACATTCGCAATTCAAATCCGTACATTTCTATTACCATTTTAATTCAAGGGCGAAGTTGGTCGCGACTCGAGCAAGGGTTTCCTATCGGGAATTCTTGGCGACACTTCCCCTCAGATGTAGCATATCAAAATCGACATTGACCCTATTTCAAGTCCTAACTAAAAGGATGGAAAGAATATTCTACTCTTTCTTTTTGTAGATAATTACTCTATGATATCCTAATACAATTATCAATATGGTTAATAAATCGGAAATGCAAAATATAATTACTCTCGATTTAGGGAATAACTGCCTAAAAAAAATGACAGTGATTACTGGGCGGCAAATTTTGTGCCACCGTCCATATAAGACCGCAATTTTATAGCTATCCGTTTAGTGTCGATCAAACCGGGATATCTTCTCCATTATTCATCCGGCTGAGGTAGAAGCTAAATTCACGTCGATTTGTTCTCCGATCGCACGGACCCGGCTCGGTTCGAGACAAACTCTATCAGACATTCCGAAATCGTACGCCGCGGTTTATCCAATTAAATACGCCTCTTGAATTAAAATCTCGACGCCGCCCTTTTGCAGTTCGCAGCGGCTCGTAACCGATCATAACCTGGCACAATTTTTTTTACCGTATCCCACCGGTGGAAACCGTTCTCTCCCCCCCACGGGGCCTCGCGATGTCTGCGCGTGTTGGAATCGAATCGTAACGCCTGTCACGCACCGTACAACCCTTTAATGCGTCTCGTTACGAAGCGCGCGGGTTAGCTGAACTATTTCGCTCGCCGGCGTAATAAAACGTCGCGGAGATAAGACCTGTTAAACGTTTCGCTCGGCGATCCGTTTTACGTTCGTTGGTCAAATTGCAGCGTAATTCCCGAGTCAGAACAGCTCGTACCGTCGATCGTTGATACAATCGTCTGGATGGATCAAGCCTGAGAATCGGCGCGACGACGCACGCGGCGATCGGATCGAACATCTGGCGAAACCCCTTTGGACGCGGACCCGGGATTTGTATCGACTCGGGAAACTGACTCGTTCCCGCGAATTTATGTGCGCCGTCAGATTAAACGGGGCGTCGCGTCCTCGTCCCTATACCTTTTTCTTCCGCAGCCATTGTGTCACTTCCGTGTACTCGGTTACGCATAACGAGATCCTCAGGATTTCACGGCCGGATTTCGACAATGACGCGTCGTCAGTTTGGTATTAATGACCCGTTCCGCCTGACGAGAAAAGGGACAGATGTTCCGAAAGTTTACTCCTTTCGATTTTAAAAAGCAACCGCTCGTATGTCGGTCACCTGTTGCGCGATCGTTAATCATACCTTTTCTCTGCTATCATTTAGTGCACTAACGTATTGTAATCACATCTTATCATTTTTATTTCATGCTGAAGATGCTGAATATGTATATAATTTCTCTTCAAGTCATTTAAATATTTATCCACGATTATTAATAATTAGAGGAATAAAATGGATCAATATAATTGACCCTGCAGCATTACTACGTAAATTCTTAACTATCGTCTACAATTGCATGCGCGGGAAAATACGAGAACACATAGAGGGATGAAAGTTCGTGGGGTTGATCGTCGCGATTAATCACGACTGTCGGTCACAGTTGATCGCAATCTATATCTCGCAAGCCCTTGTTCGATTTTAGGCTCTCCGCTTATTAAACATATTCAGATCGACGCTGGTAGTCGACCCAGCGTCGATTCATAGCACGAAATTAACAAGCTCGTGATAAATGGCTAACGTGATGCACTCGGACGGATCTTTCGAAACTGGATTCAGAAGTAGTTCCATCTACGGCAACGAATCTGTGATCTGAGCCGCGTAAAAAATGATTACAACCTCTAAGACCATGGAAAGATCACAACACCGCTACCATCGATGAATAATCAAACAAGGTTAACTATAAATCAACATTGACACTCGAGTACACACAATGCCAGCGAGCTTACAAAAGATCGACGCCCCACAAGAGATCCACAAAAGCTACGATCCTCATAACAGATCCTAAAAAGTCCGATCCAGATAAATCGACCAGATCGAGGTGACCACGTGGTGTAATAATTCATTGACACTGTTCGGGTGACACTGTCGATTCGTCTTCAACCACCGGTGTCCTTTCTCCCGACCGCAATCCGGGAAAGAACACAGGAACGTCGGTAGACAATGGGTGGGACGAGGAGGTGGAGACTGGGATTGGGAAATCTTGAAAGAAAAACGATCGAGTAGCCACTCGAAGGTGCCTACATTCAGAGAAACCAAAACATCTATTCCCGGAGTGGACCGGGGACAATGCCAATCCCGTTGACCCAGGAGCTGACAATAGAGTCAGCGCAGAGCACCGGCGCTCAAAGGGCGAACCGTCCGTCCGAGAATCGGCCCAGATCAGAGATAAAATTCGCATTTGTAAAAGATCGCGTGCAACGCGTCCTACGCATTATCGTTGGAAGGAGGAGGAGTAGAAGGAGGATCTCCGAAATCGTCGTTTGATTTTCCTACAATGCTCCTTTCCATTCTGGTAATTGTCGCCGGACATAATTCTATGAATACCGTTGGACAGTCTTTCACGTCGGGCAAACTAGGAACGAATAGAGCGGTGATACGTTTCTACGGGCGAGTCGGTTGCCGGGGCGAAATATTATTTAAAGGGACGGGAGGAACTGCGGCATGTATGTATTATTCGTGAGCGCGGCCCGATGTTGCGATAATATTTTCTCTCGAAATAAAGGCCACTTACGATGCACTTGCACCGCGCGTCGTGTGTGGTCCGTGAATGTTCACTTCTCGTGGAGAGAGAGAGAGAGAGAGAGAGAAAGAGATGTACCGGATAACCTTGATAACCGTTCATTTGCACGTTTTATAGCATCTCTGATGTTTGCGGAGCAATAAAATGTTCACGCGGTACATTACTTATTGGACATGGATCCCTTCACGCATTTACGGAAGTCTGCGCGATTAGATCTAATGCATTTTACAATTATTTCACCGCGATGACTAACGATCGCGCGTACACGAGCGAAACCATAATATTAATCTAATCTCGATCGTCCGATTCATCTTGATTCAACCGGTTTCCCTGGATAGCAGGTAATCAGGCTAATCGCCTCATCGGAATTCACGCCTCCGATGACCGGTTATAAAACTACGCTATTATTATCCTCGTAAAAATTGTTTTCGAGAAATTCAACGCGTTCGTAACGTTAGGTAAATGAGAACGATCCCGTGGAAAAGTTAAATGTTGGAAAAACACGTTCCGCGGTCGCGGGAAATTCCCAACGGCTCGTCGGGCGATTATCTTCATCCAGTGGTCCGATTACCGACTCGCTCGTTATGGTTTTCGCGTCCGACTCTATCAAACCGGTGAACCGTCTTCGCGAAATCGTAGCGGATTCCGCTGTGTCGACACCGTCGTCGCGAATTGAACGCGCGGCGGTGTTGATTGGCACGGCGGGAAAATGCGAGGAGGACAGGCAACCGAAAGAAGAGGCAACGAGAGCGAAAGGAGATAGCAGAAAAGTCAATCAGTCAGTCAATCAGTCCGTTCGGCGTGCACGCGTGAAACTCGCCGCGAAATAACCTGCGTGCAGAACTCTCGCTGCTGCTGCTGCTGTTGCTGCCGCGGCTCGGCTCACGATGTTAATTGGAATTACACATGTGTGGTCACACGTGAACGCCTGATCTTGAGAGGCGTCCTGCGCTCGGCCACGATCCACCGTGCTAACGCTATCCAGTTGTAACAGACAAGGACGAGTCGTCCTCTCACTTGAAAGATCATCCTCGGCTAGGATATATCGCGCGGTTCCTTCTTCTACGGTTCAGACGAAGCGAGCGTATTGCGTGCCCGTCTTTCAGCGCTTAGAGCGGCACGAACAATCGCGGATGAATTAAGGAATTTAAGGTTCGCTTTGATATTTATCCGCGATAAGTAGATCCCACGTTCCCGCGAAGAAAATCTAAGATTATTCGTCCGATGCAATCTTCCTTCGCTTGACTCGATGCCGCGAATGAATGAATGCGCGGTTTCACAATCCGCATGCATATTAATCCAATTGGGTATTCACGATTCTTTCGAGCAGGAAGAACGGTACGAGTGACGACATCGTGAATCCCGGGATTCCAGAATGGCGCGCCTAGATAGTTAAAAACTCGGGTGGCAGGGACCGGGATGATGGTTAACGAGCAGATGACTCAGAGGCCGTCGCGGCGGAAGGAGGAAAGGTCCCGCGAACGCATTAATCGCTGTCCTTAATTAGGCCACGTCGTCGGGTAAGGAACGCGACGAAACTGGATATCGCGTAATTGATCGCGTTTAGCGCGCACGATTGCGCCGTACAGGGAAGACGAGCGCAAGGTCGTCGCCGACGACTCGCACTATACCTAAGTACGTACTTATATTGACGCGCGCGAATCGTACTTACTACCTCCGCGTGTTGCAATTACTCCCACTTCACGTATTGAAATCTCTCCGCGCCGAGGACGCGCACGATACGCCTATCAGATTTGAAAAACTTTCTAGAATAGAAATAAACCATTTTACTCGTGAGATTCATCCGTCTCTATTTAGAATTAAATAACATTTTTACGTTATTTACGTGACACTAGATTAAGAGTTAGAGGAACAACAAAACTGTTATATTTCCCAGAACGTATTTTCCAATCTACTAATTTATAATACTAACGTATCTAACTGAAGCGAGCAAGAATTTCCACTAATAGTTCTACCTCTGACATAATATAATATATCAATTTTTACCGGAGGCTATTTAAGTGAAACCCGGTGTACATGCACGCGATGATATTTCCTAGAGCGCTGCAATGATTTGTTCACTTTTACTCCCCGATATAAATTGCTCTATTAACATTAAATTGCTCTATTATCCGAGCCGGTACGATCCCAGTATGTCGCAAATCGCGCGCGATCTCGAGCGGGCATCTCTCGAAACAGATCTCGGGGCCCGCTGCTCCGCGGCGACCTTTTCCCCGTTCGAAGGCGCGACGCGACGCGCCGCAGAGGGAATCTCGCAGCTGTGCGTAAGATCGGCTGCGCCTGTTGGAAAATAATTATGGAAACGCGGCGGAACGGTGTGTAGAATAGGGTAGGCGCGACTTTCCACGATCGAGGGTAACCTTAATGTCCCAACCGGTTACATAAACCCAGCGCCGATAGGTAGCCGCATAGGATGAGCACAAGCCGGTGATGAAATTCTTGTGACAGGCTGCGGCGGCGATACCGCCGCGGTCTTGTATCACCGGATGATCTTGAACTAACACCTTTCAGGGCATATCCCGCCATTTATTACGGACATGAGGTGTTCCAATAATTGCGCAAACGTATAACGAGATTGCCTGCATACGTAAGTCCATCTGGTAATCGCGAGAGAGGAGCCCTCCCCCTCTCTCCTCTCGCGATCGTTTCGTTCCTCGTCTTCTTCTGTCTTTCCGACGATTTCTCAGCGTTAAGAAACGCGTTTCCTCGCGATGGTATGTATGCACGTACGTGCGCTACTATTTGTTCGTCCGCGATATGCTGGCCGAAGAGTCAGGTGGTGGTAGTAGTACTAGTAGTAGGAGGAGGAGATGAAAAAGGACGAGCTCGGAACGTCGAGAAGAGGAAAAAACGCTGGTACAGCCGATACTTTAGCTGGTAGTTGTCATTCCCAACCGACGAATAGCGCGGCCGCGTCTATTATGGTTAACGCGACTATAAATTATTCGAATAGGTCTATCACGCGGCGTACATCGATGCGGCGGTGACCTCCTCCACGTGTACAACGGAGACACGCGCTGTTCCCTGCTCGGTCCGATGGTAAGAATAATTGTAATGGGGGATAGGATCGACGGGGACCGACAAGGATCAAGACGCTCGGCTACGGATCAAGGTTTCCAGGATTCTAGATTTCCACATTGATATCCTGACTCGCGTGATTTCTGATGATCGCCGAGCGTGGGGGAAAAGTATTGTTACCTCCGACGCCAGTTAATGGGCTTCTCGGAAGACCCGCGGTCTTCTATTCTGCATCAATGCGCACGTTTATACCCGTGTAATCACTATTATTAATAACGACCGTCGAAGGTATCGATATTGCTGCGGATGATTGTCATCGAGTCCAATTATTTAATACTATACGTATAAATTTAAATGATTTTCTCATCAGCTCTAGTCAGTGTTTGGCTAATACTAAGTATCGAGCAAGAAGAAAATTCAGATATGCCATAAAACTATGTACCAATTCACATTCAAATACTTTCTCCGAGCGATATAAACTACTCCTATGTAAAAGTTCTTAGTTTACACGTATGGAACCGAACAATTATCAAAAATTAAACACTGCAAAATCTGATGCATCTAAACACGTCGTCGTTGACCGTTATAAATAAACAATTAAAATCGAAACTACCGGGCATTCTTGGCCTCGCGAGGTCAGGAGCGGTCCTGCCAGGGAATCCGGTTGTGAATTCGCGCGGCCGACGCGCCGGTTCCGTGCGAATCCGTAGCGAGGTATAATTCAGTGAGGTTGACTCTTGAATGGACCGGGCTTCTTGTAAAAGGGGCTCGCGGACCACGACGAGCGACCGCGGGACGAGCGACACGATCCGCGCGCGGTAGTCCGCCTGAATGGCCGGCACTATATTCGTACGCGTGTAAAAAATCGAATTTATCGAGCTGGAACGCAGCCAGATATAAACAATCGGGTTGGCGGCGAGGCGCGTGCGTTCCGGCCTCGGACACAATGGAGGTACCCCGCGTCCGAGGGTGAAACAATTGACCCGCTGATTAAGGAAACTCTTTCGCATGCCGGCGCTCCATCGGCGAAGTACCCGTAATTGCTCGATCACGCAACGCCGCTTGACGCGGCTGCGGCGGCGGTGCACGAAAATTGTTACGGCAGTGGCTCGATTCACTTAAATGGACATTAACAGGGAACGGTGCTTCGGGAACGGCCTTTTAATCGTCCCATTGTGAATAACGGATCGATTTGTACCGTGGATGCTCTTTTCAATTAAACATGGCCAAAGGGGGATTCTGCTTCGTTTTGTTTCCTGGTAACGGTGTCAGTTGTCGGCCGATGTGGCAACGATTGTATACTACCATAGAGACCGTGTATCCTTTTATAGCGCGAACCGAACAAATTAAACGTACACGGTTCGAACAACAGTACAGAGACTATCGGCTGGTTAATTGATCCCTTGGGACTGACATTCATCATTCCCGAGGGAAAAAGTGGACGTCCGACCGAAGGCACCATCTTTCATCGAATTAATCCTCCCTAATCCAATAATAGATGGGTGATAGCATTCAAGTCCTACGCTTTCGTATCTAGCCTTCGAGCGGCAAAGCTCCTCTCTCGAAGAGAAACATCTTGAGAAACGTTTTCAAATAAAAAACGATGATACATGACTCCCGAGGTTAAAAGATCGGGTCATAAGGCAGCGCCGATTTTTCGTAGCTCATCGAGGACACGAGGCGAGAGGGAGAAAGAGGGGGGAGTGTAACGGTGGAACGTAAAATTCACGAGCGTAACTTTTATCGTCCCGCGGACATTCTCACGTTGTTGCTTGCGGCGCGAGGGCTTATGCGAGCGAACCGAGCGGAGAATCGGCGCGTGTGGGCGCTATTTTACGACGGAAAGCCGAGCAACGCCGATCGTTTTACGCGAAAACGACTTTTTGCCGTGTCCGGCCGTGCGTGCGGTCGTCTCATTCGCCTCCGTAATAACGAGCCCGGGACCACGGGATCCGCCCCGAGGATCGTGCCGTACACAGGAGCTGCCCCGAGGATTATTGCCGCGTATGTCGCCTATTGTGTCGCCGGGAATACGCGACCGGATATACCGTCTCGTCTTCCCTACCTTCGATCCCCCTTCTCCCAATTGAGCCTCGCCCCTGTTAATTTCCAATTAAAATTCCGCCACGGATTTTCTTTCACATCGGATTTAATGTATTACCGATATGCTAATAACACGTTGCGAGAGCTAATTATCGAGTATGATCGACGAGCAGGTTTTACTGAATCCAACAACGATGGGTCGCGAGCCAACGAGAATTGTAAAAGAAAACCAGAAACCGTGTCCGTATGACGTCCGAGCGCAAGCCTACAATTTCACGTTTCTTTCTTCGAAAATGAAACATCATTGTAGCGCGGACACATTGTGGGGGATCGTGAGATCGAGAAATTATTCACGGTTTATCAATGTCGAGAGACGTCCCTGAAACTCGTAGCGCGCGCGCGCAATCACAAACGATCGATTAATCGGCCGCTCGTTTCCGTGTCTGACAACGCAGAAATATATAGATTGATACGAGCGGAACCGGCCGCGGCTCGGTTAATTTAAACGAATGCCTCAGATTAAATAACAATACGTACGTGACTCCGTGATATACCTAGCCGCGCGTCGCCGTCGCCGTCGTCCGCGCAAACGAAGGGGTGCACCGACGGCGACCATTATTATTCCCGGTGAGCAGCTGCAAGCCGTGCTCGCAATAATAACAATGTTGGACAAGTATGTAATACAGAGAGAGAGTGGCAGCGAACGTGGCGGCTTTAAGCGACGCCGAGATCCTTGAGCACGAATAAGGATTTATCAGGAATGTGTGTAGGAGATCCACAAATAAATCGTCGATCGACGTAGGAAATCGTTCCTACCAGTACTTAGAATACTGTGTCGTGCACACATGCCAGGTACCTCCTCCGTGGTAATCAAGCAAATATCGAGAGCGAGATTTACAAGATAGACAACCTCGTTACCGCGCGGTCTTCAATCCATTTTAGATCAAAGGGATTCTCAACTGCATCGATGCGACCAAAGTTTTAATTCCAATGTACAGGGTAAATCAGAAAAATTGCCTGTTCTTATTCACTCAGTCCCTGCCTTGTCCAAATTCTATTTTTCTTACATAAGCTTTACGTACTTGAACGAGAGCTAGCTGTAAGTAGATTTTAATCTATAACGCTTCCTATCGAACATCTACGTCACAGAGACCATAGAAAATTTTTCCAGACAACAGAAACCGCGATGTATCGTTTTCTATTTGTAAAACAGTTTACCGTGGGATATTGTAAAACCGAAGGGCAACAGATGTGTCGCCGTAACACGGTTCGCATATCCGGTTTTATTCTTTATTGACGCGCCGGTATACACAATAATTTTATCTGGTGGAAATCGAGACGCGGGACTAAACGCTTTCGCGCCCCCATGAGGTTGAGAACGCGCGCACGGGGAATCGGGATGTGCGCGCAAGGAGCGCATCTCCAGTTGCGGTTTGCACAATGCCGCGGCCGTATCCCATAGAAAATCAGCGGTTCGATTCTGTCGAACAATGGCCCGCCATTTGTGTCCCGTTAAAACCCGTGATTTTATCTGAATCGAGAGAGAGAGAGAGAGAGAGAAGGTGTCCAAGAAGCGCGCGCCGCGCCGGAAGCCGCGCGATCAAGTGAGCGAAGACGAAGGCGAAGGTCGCCGCGAAATTCCACTCGCGTTTCAACGCCGATTGGCAAGGAGATCGGACGATCAATCGTGCGATGATCGTTAAGCGATGGTGAACACTTTTCATTCACCAGCGTATGCATCACGATGACATTCGAAAAATTCGACAGACAGCATCCTGTTCTACTCTGAGTACAAGCGATCGCACCGATGATAATTATCCGAGAAAGGTGAAGCAGAGAATCTTAGAAAAAAACATCGGACGCTCAAACTCAATTATCCCGAGAGTATGTGAAAAGAAGGAAATATTTGGTAGCCAATCCTTTCTACACTCCCGGCTCACCGGGACTGTCCGTTAATTTGTAGAGCCGTCGAACCGCTTTTTGCGGTGCAAGCCGAGACCGCGAACTCGAGTTTTGACACATTTTGACACGAGGACCACACAGAGCGCTGCTAGCCGCGCCAGAAAACATCACTCGCCCCCGACCTGGCCCTGGGACTCGAGGGGACCGCGCGGAGCTCAGCGTCCGGGTTCTTCCACCGGTAGCTGGAGACGCCCGATAGACGAGCAAGAAGCTCAGGCACCGTCTACCGGATAAGTTATTAGTGGCGCCCGGGAAAGAAAACCACGCGAATATCAATGCTATCCCCCGAACTTACCCCGTTCCGCGATGTATTTATTACCGGCGACCGCGTTTTTCGTCGGGCGTCGCGCGACAGAAGATCACGGCCGAGTTATTGCCTTCGCTGCGCGTCGCGTCCTTTCCCGAGGGCAGAGACGGACGCACGCAATCGTGTTCTTTCAACGGACGCGCATTTGTCGGAATCGGCTCCGAGGCTCACTTGGACGCATCGAATATGGGCTACGATGTCTGAGGGAACGGCGTCGTTTTGCGCCTGTTGTTTTAATATTGTATGAGCTATTTCTTGTTGCTTAGAAGAACGGGCATCGGAATTTTCGGTTGGTCGCTAAATCTCAGCGGGAAATTGAATTAACAACGCGACGAGGCGGTGCTCGGTATTCGCCGATTAAAAAGAACAGAAATCATCGATAAGCGATTAATCACTATCACGAGAGTCGACGTTCCACGCGAGAGGTGTTATATTTAGCTAGTCAGGCCATTGAGGCCTTGATTCACGGTACAAGATGGTTAAAGGGAAGTTGGCCGACGACCCTTCCATTTCGCGACAACCGTTCGGGGTTCATCAAGCTGTTGCCCGTCGGATGAACATAAATCATAGGTAGGTCCAGGGGTACGGCGCAAGGTACGCGACGTCGCGTTGACCAGCCGTTGTCCGAACATTTCAGAAGGAACTATCGATCCGGCGGGAACGTTGACCCCGACCCGTTGAATCGAACGGCGTAGTCCCGGGGACTCTCGTAACAGAATCACCACTGACCTCAGGCAGGTACGAGGTGTTAGACAAACAGCTGGGCCCGAGCGCGCACAAAGACGCGTTTTATACGCTCTCGGAGCCTCGCCGAGCATTACATACAGCTCTCACGGGGCCCTACCAACACGTACGCGTCCAACACGGATCGAGAAGGACGAACGATGCAAAACGAGGAGAACGAACCTCCTCGCGGAGGGGCAGCATCGTCATGGACGGAGAAGAGAGACGACGGAGACGGGTATGTAGGAACGTCGAGTACGAGTCACGGAGCTTCTCTTCTCTCGCCTCGCGCATAAGCTGCCGGCAGCTTCTTCTCCTCTTTCTCTATCGCGTACCACCTTGCGCCGCATTCCAGCACGGTAAATCGCTCGCATGCACCTACCCCGGCCACGTGTGCCCACGATCGAAAATCGAATGCCAAGCGGTTTCCTGTTTCTGTCAGCTTGGGTAAGATCCGAGGCGGTTTCCAAATATCTGAGGCTTCTGTTCTCGAGCCTCTGTGGTTTACGATGGTTCGCCGGAAATTAACGGGGAACTGGGGCGAAGATCGGAAACACCTGATGCGGCTAAACGACGGTGAGATCATCCTTTCAGAGGGAGTTTTATGATAATAAGCGACGCTGTTGGTAGCAGCATGTGCGATGTTAGACGGGCAATTTGTGATGAGAATCGAGATCTTTTTCGTTTTACGGTGGGTATAAAAAAGGAATGCGCGGTTGATGATGGGTACGTACGGTAAGCATAAATCGCTCGAATGAATGGGAAACAAGATGAACGTTACATTGTATTTCATTTACAGCGTTCGAAGTTAATACCGAAGAGCTCTTGAACGTAGTTATAATCTACTTCAACCTTGGAACGTTTGAAGATCGCTTTTATGTAGGTTCACCGTGTGCCTCTTCACCTTCGTGTTACAAGAGATACGTCGAAATTTATTAAAACAACATTCGACGTGACTATAAAAAAAAACCTTGTAGGAGATAGTTTCTCCTTTCCTACACACTGATCAGTATTCTAATTTCCTAATTCCTCGGACGTTTCTCTGCCGCCATAAATTATTTCAATCCGAAACGGGTCGTGGATTTCCGAGTTCAGTAACGGGTCGCGGTTGCTTCTGTTTCCCGTCGCTATCAATTAAAATACAATAGCGAAACGGACGCGGAGCTACGGTAAGTACGCTAACATAGGTACAAATGGTCGGCCGGAGAACAAGGAGAGGTAGGGCAGAGTAGAGCCGACTGCAGGTTCCCATGACTCGCCCACGTCTCGGTGGAAGGTGCTCGGCGATGTCGTCGTTGCTCGTCGTCGGGGGCATAAAAGTGTCCGGGGACCGAGACCCGAAGATCTCAAGTGCCCGGACCACCTTGCACGTCGCGTGGGCGACGGACTTAGCAGTTAGCGAGGCTTGCGCGCGTTTCACCTCCTCCGGTGAAGAATAGAACGAGGAAAATATAAACAGTGGAAACTAGGGCACACCGGATATCTCGCGAAAACCTATAAAAATTGCATCGAATCGATTGTTCGTAAAGCTAATCAATTTTATCATGGCACGTTATCTAGTAAAACACCTAATCGAATAAAATCCTACGTGTTACAGTTAATCGTTTTATCTCTTTATCTCCCGCCCACGCATTCTCGGCTCTAAAAGCACGATAACCGATACTGATTACGCGGCGCTACATAAATTGTCGAGGAGGACGCAGCTATTTCATTAATTCCACGCGTTCGCGATACATCGTGTTCGCGGCGTACGATGATCGTGCGAACACAATGTCACAAAAGGAATCCATTCTGTTATCAGTGTGTAATCCTAAACATACGCGTGCGACCGGCCGCGGGTATTAATGAACAACGACGCGAGCCGGAACATTAATCTTGCTCGCAGGGATTCGTAATACGTTCCACGGTCCACGCGGCTCCCCGGGAGAGGCGATATCTAAAAGCGAAAATCCTGCAGCGCGTTCCCGTGCTCAGATAAACGGGTGATTAGTGTTCGCGGGTGAGTTTGCGTTTTCTGGAACACGCGAGGCCGCAACCACCACGCGTTCCCCCGTGGGCGTCGAAAATGTTACCCGACAATTAAACACCCGTTTCCTTCGCCCGAGAGAAACTGACGGTGTACATCGTTGGCATTAAGCGGATTTCCATCTTCTTGGAAACTACTATCCTCGCGGCGGAGGAAAAATCGTTTGCTTTGTAATAGATCGTGTGGCAATTTGTAGGCATTTCGTAGGGGTTATCTCGTGAAAAATGATCGGATGAATGGGTATTGTCAAGTTGAGTGAAAGGTACGTCTGTGGCAACACGGAGCAAACAGATAATTCCGTGTCTGATAAAAATGGTTATTTGAAAAAAAATATTGTCAGTAAAGTTCACTCGACGGTATCTATATGGGAACTAGCGAGTGACCGGTTACCGGTTAGAAAGAATAGAGCTATTGGCGGATGCAATAGGATCGCGGCCTCTCCGCGTGAAGGTTTCATCGCCGCCAATACTCGGACGCGATTCTATCCTCGTAAGTAATTTATCGTTACTATTAAAATATAGCTTGGTCGTCGTCGCGGTGGGTACCAGTCGTTATGGTCGAATATAACCGTTTCTATGGGTGCACCAGGCGTCCACCGTGATTTACAATGCCCGGGGAGTTATGACACGACGTGCCCACACTCGCGTTTTCTCATACGCTCTTCGTTCCCGCGCGGTCGACTTCTGCCCGCGGACTTCTTCCTCATCCTGAGGGTTCTGTCAATCGAGTGTCCCCTTCACTTGAGAATTTCAATCCCGCCGGAGGAACTCACGCGCGAATTGTAAAACGGAAAATCAACATGTAATTCAATAAATTCTTGGTACCAACATTGTTCGAATGCGGGATTCTCGTCGGAACTAATTTCTATAGCGATTCTTACCGAGGTAACAAGGAGAAGAGGTTCGAATAAACACGGGCATATCGATCCTGTTGTTACGCGTGCGAAATGCGAACGAGATAAAATACGGCCCAATAAAAGGGCACTTTGACACAGTCCCTTGAACACTACTAGCTGCCCATTGTTCGAAACGATCACGACCGCGAAGAAGTTGGGCCGTACTCTGGCGTGCCACAGCAGTTAACGCGAAAAGGGACAAGCGAAAGGGAATAAGCAAACTCCCCGGAGGATTTTTTCGCGCCCGGTTTCCATGCATCGTAAAATCGATCTCGAAACCAGCCATGGATTTCGGCTCGGATATGTTTCAACAAATACTTAGATTTCTCCAGAAAAGAACTTCCTTAATTCGAACTATACTACGACGTTATGTATTCTCTACGGTTATCCTCTCACAAGAAATTCTGGAAGTTCCCTAAATTCTAAATATCATCAACTCGTTTTCAGTGAGGTTCAAGTTCAACGATTGTAAACGCGCATGGCGAATGAAATGAGGAACGCGGTTCGAGGCTATCGAGTCAGTCGTAAATATTGGACTGTGAACAAGGAACAATTTCTCGCAGCATTAATGACGTTTCGATAGTTAACGTCAGGATTATTGACGCCTGGCCGAAGACCGCGCCGCGGCTGAATCCCGTTCGGGGACGAACGATTTCACTCGACGGATCCTTTTTCGCGCCGACACGAACGGGTTCCGCTTCGCGGAGGACAGCAACAACGACTGTCGTCAACGGGGTGACGCGAGTTTTCACCTTTAGTGTCGATAAATACGGTGAAAGGCGGTGGACGCGTCGTCCAGCACCGGTGCCGATAAGAGGTCTTTTTTTTCACGACTTCCCAATAAATTTGCTTGACGTTCATCGCGCCGCGTCCCTATAATATGATCGTTTACCGTACATCGACGTGCCCGCTTCTTTGAATACTTCAATTTGGTCAACATACGCCGTTGTTGTCGCCGTCAATGCAAGATTCACTGCCGACGAGGCGTATAAAAGAGTCCGTACGCAGCCTGTAACCCTTCGACTCGAATTTCCAAATGGTTACCTGTGCGCTCAACGTTCCTACAATTCGAAAGTTTTCTGATTCCGTCGCTTTATTGCCAGATGAAAGTTCGACTGCTCCGGTGTAATTGAGCAATAATTCTTACAAACCGAATTCTTCTATGTTTCAATCAAAATTCTCACACGAATCGTCTGCACCCTGTTGACAACAGATTTCAAAGTTTAAATTACGTCTTTCCGTTCTCGGTGAAGAGGAATTCCGCGATCCCGCGTTTACCCGGCGAAGGATAAAACGTCGGAGGATACGCGCGATCGAAGGGTCGATCGATCGGTCGTACAACGACGGCGAGATCCCCGTGGCGTGTTACGAATCCTGCCAATCACGGGAGTGTAATCGATATCGAGCCTCGAAGGTGGGTATCGAGCCGATACGATCGGCTCCGCCCCGGGCGTGTCGCCGGCCTGGACGATTTATAATGTTAATATCCCGGAGCCAGGTTCCACGCTTTTCTCCTGTTCCCTTCCCCTCGGCTTGGCCGCGTTTTATTCTGCTCTTTTGCGCCGCGTCCTTCTCCGTCGAGAGGAGACGGCCAATCATTCCGTGTATCTCAAGCTCGGATTAACGAGAGTCACTTCTTTCGAGAGATAATATTGTGGATCGAACTCACGGTAATTAAAGGATCTCTCTTTAATTGAACGAGTCGATGCGAACGATGACTGAGCTCGGTAACGCGCGGTGGGTATTTAATTGACGCGATATTCGCGACATCGGATCATTATTCATATCGAATGGAATACACGTGTTAGCGATACACATACATACAATATATACCAGTTTTTAAATTAAACAACGTTTTATACCGATTCTGAGGTTAACACCAGTACACTACGTACACCGTGTAACGTTCATTAGAAGTAAATACTTTTTTGGCTTACCTGTTCATAGTCGTGTGTACATCAAAGCGGGAAACGGCGACGTTACAGCCTTTTGCATCCCAATTAAAGAGCTCCAGTTTTCCTCCTGATTCGGGACACACACTTGTTTTTACGCGGCGCATCGCGTCCCGGCTTAACTGCACGTAATTATTCTCCATTCACGATGTAAATAACGGTCACAAGCCGAACTGTATCACGCACTCAACATCTACTGTCCGCCATTATTATTATTAGTAATATACATATAGGTGGCGGTAGCGGTAGGCTCGTGGCCCGGGCACGTGACAATAAAATTCGTAAACACGTCACAACCGGTCTACTACCATCATAGGTATGCAGTTAACGCGGGACCAGTGTGTTCGTCAAAGGTCGACTTTCACGTTGTATTGCGCTTCGACGCGTCTTAATATTATAGAATAAAGTGGTTAAGAGTGTTGCGGTTAATCATGTGCAGTGTACGTATTCCGTTAACGCGCGAAAACAATCGTGCGTAAAGATACGTGACAGTGACAAGCGGCGAGGCAGATTTTGTAACGGGGCTGCATATTTGTGTTTCTCACGATTCGGTCACGGAATGACTTGCGAACCAACGCCATTACAAGTGCACTCGTCCGGCGGCTCAATAGTGTAACGCCTTTTTGGTCGACCGAATGTTTATCCGCGTGTCGAGCAGCCGCGATGGAAACTCTCGTTCGACCATCTCTCCTACTTCAGCCACTTCAGGGTGCCGCGTCTCCACGCCGAAGAATGGAACACCGGCGAAGGGATCTCCTGAAAGGATGAAGAGCTCCAAATTCGAGGCAATTGCCGAGGGAACGCGGTGGGCGGCGGTGCTGAGTTCCAGATTGGTGAGTGCAATACCGTAAATGAACATACGCGACTTTCGTGGGGTCACGTTCCCCGAATATATCGTCCCGTTGTTACGTGTTCGATAAATTAGATCGTGCCTAATCATAATATTCTTATTTCGTTAGATAATTACGATGCTACATGTGCTAAGGACTACAGTTTATTCACGACATATAAGCAAATGGTAAGTCTAATAAAGAGAGACAAAAACCGTGTGATAATTCAATTCAATAAGATGTTCTCTGTTATGCTTTTAGAATGTTGAAATGTGATAAAAAAGAAGAGAGATCTCTCCTTGGTGATTCTAGCCATTCACCAACTTCGGTGTCGATTTCCGCAGAAAGCAGTGACAAGGATTCTTCGGTCTTCACTATGTAGTTTAACTGGCAACAAGATACGTAAGTTTTTCAAAGAAATTACATCAATCATATAATATTTCTCATACCAGCTACTCTGTGTTTGTACACGTGCGAAGATTACACGTTTGTAATTCGAAATTTGCGTTAAGAAGTTCCATAGTATGGAACAGGACAAAAATAGGGACGTTTACACGACGGGCTTGCAGCTTAGCTTGTTTGAGCGTTGTTTACTCGTTTTATCCATACCTATATATTTCTACGCGGATGCAAATCATGTCGACTCTAGCTAGGGTTAAGGTCAAGTCGTTCTTTCAAAGGAACCAACGTTAATGCCTGTACGACGATCGAAGGGGAGGGATCGAGTGAAGAAAGGGGGTGGTTCCGCTCGGTATAAACGGTAAATTAGCATTACGGTCGCATTACCGATGTTGTGACGCCACCTTACACGCGTACAGATCATCCTTGGCAAGACTGTGCGCGCGTAGGATCAACTTTCTCTAACTCTGATTTATACCGCGCGTTGCGACCGGCGACACAGCTACGTATATGATGCTTATTCCTTATCCAGAGAACACCGAGTTGCGGTAGATATAATTTATGATGTCATCGTGATATCTTGCAACTTTCGATTCTCCGATCTATTTCACTGCTGCTCTGAGGAAACGTTTCTCGACTCATTCATTTATTGAGAACTTCTTTATTTAAAACACTAAATCATTGCGTGCACAGAGACTTTGTAATTACGATCGGTACATCCTCCCTTACTGCCTGCAGTCAATAATTTTCCTCTTTTTATACTTACGTTCTCAAAGAACAATTCAATTACTCGTTAAGCGTTCGCCGTACCTTTGCCAGTTCATTAATGAAATAAGTGCCTGCATTCCCGTTGCGATTTACGTTGACACTTACCGTGCACGCGCGATTTCGATAATTCTCGATTCCCGCGGAACGAGGAGAACAAGAATTCCGGAGGTCGCGTTCGGAGCGGAGGCGGCGACCGGTAACGGGGAGAGAGACGGCGTAGAAGAGGGGCGGCGGTGGTACGGGAAGGTACAAATTGCAGGATCGGGTATCGGACGGAGTAATTAATTAAATACAATAAACTTAGGTCGACCCTCGTATCTGGGATCGACCACTCCTCCTCCAATCGGCCGTCCAGCCGTCCTCGTTCTCGATGCGCTCGCAACTCGCGGAATATCTACCGAGAAATGGACGGCATCGTTGAACGCATCTCTTGAGACGATGAATTTTTCACTTCTACGGACTATCCGCGATTATACGTGCATGCAACGCAACATCGTCTAACTGGAATTCCCCGAATCGGTGAGATTTCAGGGTATTCGAAAATATGTAGTCGGCGATGGAGAGGATGCTGCGGAACATCTGTAGTTCGATAAACCTCGCGAGGATCGTAGATCCTGGCGAGGTGCATTTATTACTTCGGATGACACAGGCGTAGACATCGATTATCATCCCACGTAATTTATCTCGGCGTATTAGCTCGGTGAATTATTTCCCCTGTAACCCGACGCGAGACGCGACGACGCGACGCGACGTAACTGGCCACGTGTGGATCCCCGCGATTCGCGTGCGCGTTTTCTTCCGAGTAAGATATCGAGGGAGTCCACGCGAGAGGGTAATTGTGCCAATTTACCAGGGTTTCCTGGTGCGTCGTAAAATCACGATACACGAGGCGATATAGATAGCGTGGCGAAGGCTCTCGTTTACCGAGGGCACCCCGCCGTACCCGGGGTCACCGGACCTAGTATGTTATCCGTCTAACCGCGAAAGAAGCCTGAGGAGCGGAACGTTATATAAGCTCGTCGAGCGAAGGGGTAGAGAGACCTTTCGGGTTATCAGATAAACCTACTCCACTGCACGAGATCCGCGGGGCGCAGTACCGAGATAATTATAATAATTGGCCGATAAATCGATAATTAATCAGGAGGCTAATTACGAATTATAGTCGTGGCAAGACAATGCTTGGCATTGTTCAACCGGAGACGCGTACGAGTCAAGTGTGGGAAGCTTAATAGGTCGTACGGCGCAGAGTTATAGCTCGACTCTAGTTCCTCGCTATCAATCTGTTTTCCTTCCTTCTTTTTTCACGGCTCGTATCGTTTCGTTGCTCGCCGAGATATACGGGCCAGAGAATGATAGCACGGCTATGTGTATAATACGGCCGTCTCTCCGCGTCGATCTCCGCGGTTCGTGATTAACGCTAGCCGACCTCGAAGGCATCGCGTCGGTCGGAATACATGATTCATGCGTGAAGATTGCACTTTCGACATTGTTTGCAACAGCCTCGCAGGTGTACCTAATTATACCAGATTAGTATCGTCCGTTACAATGCCTGATGCTGAAGATACTGACTTTGTGTCTCCGCAATGCTGGCAAACCGGTCTTCGTGTTAATTGATAGGTTGAAGGATTTATCGTGTAGCTAAACATTAACTCCGAATTCGACGTAAATTGTTAACAGCGGATTCATTTGAAAAAAAATGTTTAATCACAGCGTCTCGGATTTCGTATGTAATTTAGTTCCCCGACGACAAATGTGCTCGTAACGTTAGACACCCAGGCGTCGCTCAAAGGTCTCCCGTAGCATTAAATAGGATTCTTTCTCCCGAACGATCATTCGAGTCGGACAAGAATAGTATTCTTCGAAACGGTGTTCAATCAAATAAATAATTTTCAGAGCGAACTGGGCGGTGCAGAACCACCGAGACATAAATTATATTCGCCGACGCAGCTCGGGTGAACTGCATATTTATTCCTAGGCGTTGCGTAGACTGCTACATTTTGCCGCAGACCGTTTCTGACCGTTTCGTTTCTCGTCCATAGCTTTGTGTTTTTCGGTCGCTAGCTCGAAGACCGCAACCTCGAGTGGAACCATAAACCTCGTGCCAACAGACACGCTAAGTCTTGGTTAAGGTTTCGCAGAAGTTGCTCTCTACAACTATATAAAGAGGAACGAATGTTGGTTCGATAAAATACGGAAATACATCCACTCACTGTCTCATGATAAGTTTCTTTTAATCAAGTCATCAATCAATAATTTTTCATTTCAAATGATAGTTCTTATTGGGCCCCGTTGCGCAATTCTGAATGGATGAAATTAGAATCGAAAATCGTGGCAAGTAAATAATGGGGACGGGAATGTCATTACGCTATTGATACAGCACGTTCGGAAGTTGGAAGCTGAGAAATTGCTGGACAGGAATTTATTGTCGTCGTTTGAAAATGAATTCAATTCGAAATTGCAAGTCGTTGAGAAGAAATCGCGTCGTAAGGAAGTAGCCTTTAGGATAACGTAAAAGGGTTTCGCGAGTGAGAGAGGTCGATGGTGGTGGTCGAAGTGGTCGCACGGTGGACCAGAAAAGCCGCGGCGCGGCGGCGGCGGCGATCCCGTGGGTAATGCGCGTTCTTGCGTTCCTCATCATGGATGACGAAGCAAAGGTGCATGTCGCGGTCTGCAGGTTCACGTCTCTCTCTCCTTTAGTCATACGGTGTGTCTAGGTATTAAGGTCGATTCACACTTAATAACACCGTGGCGAATGTAAAATTCGTATCCGTAACGAGGTTTCGCGAAACGTCGAATTTATTAAATTTCAGCGTATCGGAAGCGGGAGAGAAAACGCGCCGGCGAGCCGAACCAACTGCGCGTTCTATAGCACCTATAGGTAGCGAGAAACGCGTAATGGAATCACGCTCGCTCGCACCGTCTCATTTTGATGATCTCGTGTTACGCGAAATCCGCGGCAAAAGGATAACGCCATTAATCATTTCGTCTCATGGACGCTAGCCGAGATGAATCCTTCATTTTCTTCGTCTCCTTTCAATTGCAATCCACGCTTCTATGTATCTACCCCGATCCTCTATCCGTTCTGGAAACTCTGCACGTATTCGTCCGCGTGTTTTACCGACTTCATTGAGCTTTCCACGGTGTAAAGACAGCACGGTCCTAAACCGAGATCGTCCACCCCGATCGCCGAATATTCTCTGAGCTATTTGAAAAAAAAAGAGGAAGGAAGACAGGGGTCACGGAATTTCGGGAGATAACCGACGCGAGCACTGAAGATTCGGCTGAAAGAACGAACAGGAAGAAGGGAGAGGGATTAAGGGAAAAAGGGCCGGTCGTAGTTCAGCCCGTGGCCCATCAGATAGTGCCCAGTCTCTTTCTCTGAGAGCGAAGAGAGGCGATATTGGAAGACGAAACGGGATGAGGGAGAAAATGAAGGAGAGGAGGATCGAAACCGGACGAGGAAGAGGAGAATAGATAGTAGAGGGTGTAGGACGAAGGCTGAGGGGGAGGCAGGGGTTGAAAGGGGTATATTGTTTGCCGAGCGGAGCCGATAATTCAGTAATGAACGTAACCGACGCGCGCCCGCGTTCAGGGCTATAATTACCGATACCACGTCGGATAGCGGATCCCTTAACTTCTCCGGGTCCTGAAGCGTTACGAAGCGAAGGAGCGTGAGGACGCTGGTCCAAGCGCGAGCGAGCGAGCAAACGAGCCAGCTCCATTCCCTCGGCCAGTTCTCTCAGCCGTGAGCGTCTTAGAATGGGCAGCTCTAAATTAATAAATCAATAGCCGGGGTCCCCTCTTATCCGATCCGCGGGTGGGTGGAGTTTGTTTGTTTAAGAGCAGGATTTATTAATTTTTCGCTGGGTGGTACCTACACGCTGTTCCTATGCTCCATGCACTCTCCGCGACGGTTATCTCTTTCACCTTCGGTCTCGCGCTCGCTCCTATCTCTTCCTTCCGTGTTCTTTATGCGCGCCGAGCTTCTTCCCTATTTTACGAGCCGATAGCGACGCATACCTAGCGTGTAGCTAACTGTGGTGACTAACATAGTTTTCCAAGGCGTCCCTGATATATCGCCTCGCCGTAGAAAAGGGTTGGGTTCTTCATATATTAGACGCGAGCCGCGAATCATTCAGGAATTACCACGGTCATATTTCCGTACTAAAACTGGTGGTGTTCAACTGCATAATTAATGGAGGAGGCTCGAAATAGTTCGCTTTTATCTGAGACAAGATATTCAAGCCAACTTCAGCTCAGACAATTTTTAAATGCGATAGTTCGGTGGATGAATGTTTGCCTTCCGTGTTAACGGTTGTATGGAAGGGGATGAAGCTGAAGGGATTCTTGGATCTTCCCAGTCAGTGCACTCAGTGCCATCTCTTCATGGATGGTTGAAGCTTCGCTGGAGCACACCCGTAATTTTATGGAATTGCTTCAAGTATTTTGGATGAAACAGGCTTGACCAAATGTGCATTGTAAATATTCTATGTACCTGTACTTCTAATAGGATTCTATTCAATGCATAGAATCTCATTCTATGTATCTCTTTAACTACGATCGAAATAATCGGACTGAAATCATGATCGTCATAGCTTTTACAGAAATTAATTATGCATAATTTCGTGAGAAGGTATATATACAGGATCAACTATACCTATACAGGATCAACTGATTCTTTAATAGAGCTATTGACGCTCGCCACAGCACGAGCCGCGGTGAGCGGATTAAAATCGATCCCGTTGCTCGAAGCGCGCTCGCGGAATAATTTGAATTCGATCAGCGGGTGAATGGAACGATCTCCGATTCCGTGTCGATCGTTTTCCCCCTTTCGAAAGAAACATTTCGTGCGGCACGCCGCACAGTTCTGCCCGGGCGGCCGGCGGCTGTCCGCGCCTCGTAATTCTCTTTCCGCTCGAATTCTCGCGATTCTCCCGGCGCTCCCCCGCGCGATAATGCTCTCTGCCCGCAGAGCGGCGAGGTCTCGTTTCCTCGCATGGTCGAACCCGCCGCGGGACGCCTAATGTACGATCGCATCGAGCCATACCTTTCTCTCGGCCGTTCATTCTTAACCGCTGCACCGTTGTTTGCTCGACGAAATATATATTTCTCATAAACCGGGAAACCCGGAGACTTTCCACGGTTGGTTTGCTCGCTGCCCCGCGGGAGGATCGTTATCGATGCAAACGAATCAACGTGCGGACCTCCGTTTGATTTACTCCCGGTTTCCGTATCCACGGCTTCGAACCTCGTCGGCCACCAAAACGACGGGGAGAGAGATCCTAAACGAAACCGCGTTCCTCACGGGTGAAATAATGCCGCTCGTAAAACCGGGAACCCCACAGATTCGACGTTCCAACGCTCGAGTACATAATTCCCCTGCCATCACGTCTGGGACAATCAAAAGTAACTTAAACTGGTATCTTCGAGACTGATCGAACCTCCAAACCCCTTTTTTCATTTCAGTTTTTATTAAGCATCTAAAAATAAGTATTAGCCTGTAGGTTTCCTTCTAATTTTTGTCGACCGTCTCGTTGAATGAGTCGCGCGAAACCGGAAGTCGTGCCCGACAAATCTCTCGCCCGGGGAGAGGAGTAGTTACGTCGCGGTCAGACCGCGCGGTAATTGTCATACCGGCGAGCGGAGCACGGTGAATCGGTTAAAGGCCTGCGCTCGGTGGCCCCGGAGACAAACCACGGCGAGCGAGCGCAACGAGAGCGGATTGCAGCCGTAGGCAGGAATTAGACTCGAATCTCGTCTCCTTGCTCCCCGTGTTTTCTGAACTGGTCGCGGCTGATGATAATGACAGTAGCAGGTGCTCGAGTCGATGCCGCCTTCGCGGCTAGGTACCTGCGTATCCGCGCGCTCACGTAGGGACGATCATTGTTCTCCGTCCGCGTCGTCGACGGGTCATCTGGTAATTCGTCGCTTCGGGGACCCACACGGGTTCTACTACCTACCGTCGTACGCGACCAGACGGACGCTTCCCTCGGCTCCCCGTGTATATCTCGTATCGATGTGAGCGTTCCGTATGCGACGCGGGCACGCAACGATGTGTTCGCGCACACAGAGAACGCTCGCTTAATATCTCGAGCCAATCTTAGAGCTTGCATTCAGTGGGTTAGTGCCGTAAATGCCAGTAACCATCCACTGGCAATGGCCACTCGTGGCTACCACTATAGACGGCTAGGCAGGTATTCATTCCATTTGCAGTTATGACGAGTACGAGTTCAGAGGCCGTGAGAGTTTGTGCCGGCTAGCTCGAACACCCGGCAGCTTGTATGTGTTACAATCTGGTACGTTCACGTACGCGCCACCGCCACCGCAGCCACGTTACACTTTCACGCCTTCCTGTATACATATAGTATATATATCGACCCTTCCCAGATTCACCTCCTCGACTCTCATGCTTTATGGTAGTTTCGTGGCTCCGTGCTCGTTTGATTGACGTTTGACGGAACCTCGAGCACGGGAGTCGGCTACAAGAAATAAATCTCATTCTTCAGCTTGTAGACAATGCATTTTATATTAAAGATTAGCAGATGTCATTTTTGTATAATTTTCAAAGTAGTGATAGCAATGTCGGCCTACGTTTTTAATTATTTTTTTCATCACTTTTTGTCATTCTTCTCCTTATTTAAAATGTTTTTATTTAATCCCCTCCTTTATGTATTCTAAAGGGCTGGTGGTCATTAATACATTAATAATAATAATTGCATAATTTTTTATCGACTCGGCGGAATTCGTCAATTACATCGCAGATGTTAATCGTATCGAGTCAACGCGCGTCCACGGTGTGAAATATCGCGTCGCGGATGTTAAAGGTTAACGGCCTTCGACGCAGAATAATTTCACGTCGATATCGCGAAGGATGGCCGATGCGGAAAAAAGCGCGGAGAGAGAGACTCTCGAGGAGTATAATAATCACCGCACCGTCGTCGTTGCGTCGATAGAAACAGGATGAATACTTTCGTACCGCGAGACATACTCTTTAGCGATCCTTTGACTCCTTTACACGCGTCGCTCTATGTCCGTGGCCCCTGTTATTGCCGCCGCGGCTTTTTCACCTTCGGACTTTCTCGCGGATCCTAACCTCCCGGAACGATTCATCGAAGATGCCGAGAGTCCCGGACAGCCGTGGCCGCGGCCGCAGCCACCGCCGCCACGGTAGTCGCAATTATAGAGTATGACTGCACAGATTCGTTCGGTAATTTGTTATCATTGAATAAACACATATCGAAAGGGACAAGTGGGTGGAGGACGAGGGGATGAGGTCCTGGGGTCCCTCGCCTTTACGCGGTCGAGGATCGTAATCTTCTAACGAACGCGAACCACTTTCTTCGCCCTCTGCTCGTTCACGGTCCCCTTTGTGCCTCGCCAGGCTCGTTCATCTATACCATAACGAACCGGAGCTTATTCGAGGCCGTGGAATCCTACGATTGGAATCTTCGAAGAACTCGCGAGCGGATCCCTCGCGTAATCTTTCTGCTAGCCTCGATACACAAGTGGGATCATAGCTGAACGAGCTAGAAATAGAATCTCGAAGCCGTTTCCGCGGAGCAACGCGAACCACCGCGGCTGTTCGGGAGTCCAAGAGGAGGAAAAAGAATCGGTCATAATAAATTGTCGGGGAATAAGAGTGGACATTTTAATCCGGCCTTGGGTCTCGCCCGAGGCCCGAGAGATCCACGGCCCGCTTGTACCGTGAATAAAGAGATATCTCCCCTCCTGGCAACAGGCGGTAACGTCTAAATTAAATGTTTCTGGATCGACGAGCCACGGATTCAACGTGTCATGCGCCGCTCTTAATCTGGATTTAACGGCCCGGGTCTCCGGTCGGCGGCGTGAGGCCACCTTGCGGTGCCTGACCGCTTCAATAGAGCTTAATTGGCGAATACTCTCGGGATCTCTCTTTCTGTGTGCGCGTCCCGAGCGTATAGAGACCGGCGTAGAGAGAGAGAGAGAGAGAGATAGGTGGGAAGGGTTAATAAGAGACGAACGGACCGAGTGAAAACGTAGGCCTCAGCTTTCTTCATCCTTCTCTGTGCCAGCCGTGACCGTAAGTCTCCGCTCGGTCCCTCCTCCTCCGCCTTGGCCAGATGAGGGCGAGAATGACTCCGCCGATTCGTCCGGCGCGTTTTAGTTATTCATGGTATAATAATGACGATAACGATAATAACAACGGTAATGATTACGTTTCTGAGACGATCGAGCTCTCTAACGAACACCTCTCTGTGTGGGAACCGGCTCGCTGGCTTATCGGCCTAACTAATCGTCATACGCCTGGATAAATGGTTATTATTAATTAGTGTTCGCTTCGGCGACGTAAAAAAATGTATTCGATATCGACGAATTCGATCGCTCTCCTTTACACTTTATTGCTGATGAATCATTTAAAAAATTTCGTCGATTCTCGACGCAAGCTTCATGCCGTACTTCTACTATTATAAAATTGTCATTGTCTTCGTAAAAAAGAAGATACAAGTCCCTTATTCTCGCGTGCAAGACCTCCCACTAGTACTTTCATCATCACACCTTCCTCCTTTTAACGTTCGTACCTCTAACTGAGAATGCGAGCCGAACGTCTCGTATACTAGAAGTAACTATCAGCTTCGTCTCGTACACTAGAAATAACTATCAGCTACGGCGGGGAACAGGCAGCCCCGTGGCCTCAGCACCGTGCCGGCGCGAAAACACGGTAGCGGCGTTCTCGCGTGAACCAGATACACAGGCCCGAGGCCCGTCACAGTAAATTATCATTTTCATAGCGGCGCGGCATGCCGGTAATTTTGAGGCCTACGGCGCGCCGCCGCCGCAACGCGGCTACTTACGCGGCCGGTACAAGAAGAAGAGGAAGAAGAAGAAGATCGTCGTAGAACGCGTTCGCTTCGCGGTTCGTTCGACGGAGATAAGAAAATCGCGGTGGAGAAAGAACCGCCACCGGCGCGGCGGACACGTTCCCGGGAGCGTATTTTTCGCGATGACTTTCGCCGGACATCGACGTGGCGATCGTAAATCAAGGGAGGAACGCGGCTAGAAAAGGGAATAAAGAACACGGCGTCGGGGCTCGCGCGAACCGTGTCTTATGGGTGAAAGATGGCCCGGGACTTCCTTGGCGATCACAACGAAAGGTCGCCGCCGGAGATTTAACCCTGTGATTTAGCAACAGTTGGCTGATTCGTTTTTGCCACGCCGAAGAAATAGTAACGCCGGCTACCGCGCCGCGATCAGATTCCGTGATTTATGCGGATTGATCCGTTAATTGACAAATAATCCCGTTCACCTCATTAATCCTTGGAGCTAATAACAATTACGGTGCACGCTATTTATAGATAACAATCACCGTCCGTGTTTAATCACTGAATTATATCGGAGGCAGTAAGAATATTCGTTCTCGTCACGCGAGGCCTAATAATTATCCCTTGGCTAACAGCGAGTTCGCGCCTCGATAGCGATCGTTGATGGACAGCGTGTCGAGCGCCTCGACGGTGCACAGAGGTGGGCGTCGTGACGAAAAGAAAACCGGTACCCCGGAAGCGAGAATAATTCGCGTCTGGATCGGTCGCCAGATGCTAATCGACTTGACGTCAGCTCCGGAGGCGGACAGAATGGATCGACTCGGTGTCTCGACTACTGATCGATAGCGGCGCGGCTCGTCCGCCGCGAACGGTCGCGCTTAATGATCGGCAGCCCGGTCGTTTAAATCAAAAAAGCTTGGTCGCGGCTGCGAAATCGTCGGATATTATGCATATCGCGCCGCGACGATCGCCGCGGCTCGCTATTACCCACGTCGTTACGCAATTTCGTAATTAATTGTTTTTCTGAATTATTGATATTTCACGCGGTGGCCATACGTCTCTTCGAGGCGAGCCGCCGCGTGAAACCTTTAAACCACTGATACCGCGACCGTATCCATACTCCTTCGATCAAATTCACGTTGCCGCGCCGCGGGTGGTAGCAACATCTGTCGCTTGCCGGAATGCGAGGCTAATTGAACGGCGAGTGTTCGATGGTGACGCGAACAGGATACTCGCGCGTATACAGGGTGTGTGAAACCGATGAAGCTTATCATTATACTGCAGATTTTATATAATTGTACGGAAAATATTAAATTTATTCGGTGTTCGAGAGCGCAAGAGAGGAAATATGAAAAATAAGTATTAAGAAAACGAGATCCAGAATTCGTCTATCGTATATATCCAAATTCCTACATTTTTAAATTATATCAAATCTTTGAATAGCTAATTTAATATCTAAGTTCGCATTCGATCCTAGTACCAACTGTTCATAATTTCAACCTGAAATGACAGATGCATAACATGTGTACCTTGAAATTGGTACTTCTCACGTACGTAAAAGCTTGAATCCGTGGCGGTCGCAAAAAGAATACGAGGCATGATCCTCGTGCGAAATCATTCGCCTCACCCGATAGTAAAAGCCAGCCGGTGAGAATACACTCGGGCCGGCGAAGGCTATTCCGCGTGCGGCTAGCCCTCGCCGGGAAGTTAACGTGGAAAATGAAGTAGTTTTCTTCTCTGACAACGACAATCGTCGTAACGCCCGGAGCGTACCGCGGCAATGCGAAGTACCTGCAACGGCAGCTTCCTCTCTCGTCGTGCAGAAGGGATCGGACAGTGCATTACCCGTTAGACATGGCCCCCGCGCTGATATATTGACTTGGACAAAAAAGCGGCTGTTCTTGTGCACCGCCGCCGCCGCCGCGAACTTCGCTCCCCTCCGGCTTCCTCCCCGTGGACTCGCTTTACAACGCGACGCAGCGAGAACTGTTGTGTACCTACGGGGTCTCCGTGCGCGCGATCGGTGACCGTTAAGAGGAAGAACGATCTAACGTCTAATGGAGTTTTCTGTGACCGGCCTTTTCTTTCGGCCGGATTGGATTCACCTCCCTCAATCTCTCGAGATTGGTTTCGTGCTCGCGAGTACCTGGCCAAGGAGATAAGGCTGTCGGGTTGGAGGTATGGGAAGTCATTCGCGAGATAAGAAGCTCGAGGGTGGGCCCTTGGCGGAACGGTTAGGTGAAATTGTTAATTGCGCGGGAACTCCTCGTGGGATGAATGGCCGTTTCTTCTTGGCGGCGATACAAGGCGGTTGTTGTGAAGCCACCTCGAGGTGTTACTTCGTTAGTTCGGATCTCTTCATGTTACATTCCTCGATCATTAATTTCTAGACGAGTGGTCTGATCAGAGGATGACCTAATTCACTTAATGGGCGTCAGTTTCTACTAATTCGTGTAATATCTCTTTTCAGTTGAAATTATTTCAGTATATGAAAGATAGAGTTGAAGTGGTATCTTGATCTTTTCCCAGACGAACTTATCTCAGTAACATAAATATTTTAATACATGCAGTTGAACTTTCTATATTAGGTATTTTTTATTCCTCTGTGCATACTCTTTATTGAATAATTTTGCAAATAAACATTTGTGATTGTTGAGGTAAATACGGTATGTGGGAGGGACTGTAGGATACAAAGGGGGCAAGAAATGTAATCATATAGAGAGTGCGGCAGACGGCATTGGTATATGGGGACGGGAACCTATTATAGCAAGAGCGAGAGTAAAAGAGTCTGGACAGGTGAGATAATCAACCTGCAGCCGTAGCTTCGAGCAGTCCTCGTAGTAATCACTATTCGTGCGCAGTGTCTTTTAATGTACCTATGACTAGTTGCGTGCACACCGACACTCGACGTTCGAAAGTTTCCTTGTAACAACAGTCGACTACCGTCGATACTTGCGGTTTTCCTTGGTACGCCAATTCCTCATCTGCACACCCGCACATTCTCCAACACTTTTGCCTTAACATGCAAAACACCTAAGCGTCGTAGGATTCCTGTCCATGGAAAAATGTACATTGTTCTTATAAAACTCGAAGATATCTCGTTATGTCGGAGAGGATTCTCGCGGGTCTAATATTAGAAATAACTGTCGGTTATAATATTCCGACGGCACGGTCGTGTACTTGTACTTACGCACGATTTGATGGCAGCATTCAATGAGTTCGAGAGATGATGGTACGCGAACGGGAGAGAGATCGATTACTCCGTGTATCCGTGTATGAATTTATTCGAAGCGAAAGCGGTCTTTGTTGTTTTTGCGGATGTTAACAGGAAATTTGATTCCTGATTGGTAACACTGGTTTACCCAGTGCTCCTCGAATCTGTCTTCGGCCAATTATTCTAACCGACTCGGGACGCATGAAAATTTACTGGCTACTTTTTGTCCAGACTTTAAACCCCACCGTTTCATGGTACGTCGATCTAGCATTAGCCTAAGTGGAGTCACATATCCGAGCGAATAATATTAAACGATACGCCCATTTCTTGCTACCTTTAAATCGTTCATACTGAATCCTTTTGCTTGAATTATTCAAATAACTATTGACGCGTTACGAGAGTGCCTTTTTTCGAGTACCGCGGCATGTAGAATAAATATCATTGTGTCGCAGCGGGTAAAGGTGGCAAGAACACCGTCGAGAATATTAATGCAACATTATACGGGGGACTAGCACGAATCCCTTGGGCGAGCATAAATACAACTCGGCCGCGAGAAGTAATCCTCTCTGTAAAAAGTTCAAGTGATCGACGACAACGAATCAGCGGAGTTATGACAACAATAGTCACCGTGAGAAAGTCAAAATGCTTGGTATCGGGCATAAAACGATTCACGTCGATAATGGAGCTGCATCTAACGCGCGCGAATCACGATTTCCGCGCGTTACGCGTCCCCGTTTAGAGAACACGGTTTAACCCGGTGACATTACGAGAAAATTCATGGTTCAAACGTTATTACACCGTCGTCGCCGGCGACGACGCGATCCAATATGCTTCTTTTCCATCCGCGCTTTACCGGCGATGGGACAATGGTCACGAAGTCGTCGTCAAATATTCTCACGCGTTTCCACGGGACGACGACGTATGGTTTGTTATTCCTTCCGGCCGGTCTCTCCGGCCGGCGCGTACATATATTTTATCCCTCTATTGATATACGAGCCGGGCTCGCTTTTCTCTCGTTGCGAAAAGGACCTACGGATCGTTGCAGCCTCCTTTCTCGCGACGCGTTCCACAAAACCAACGCGTGCACCTAATATTTTATTAGCCGCGGCACCGCCAACAATGCCCGGCGTGGCATTGTGCTGGCGCGACGGTGTGGTCCGCTCGATGCCTGATTTACCGCTCGTCTAATTTGTAGGCGGCCGCCATTAAACAATCCATAAATGCGTACGCGTAAAACACTCCCGGGTTCGGTGCCGGCAACCGGACTGGCAGACCAATGCGTGCCTGCGTGTACGAACGGACAAGAACCTTTTATTCATATTCAAATGGACGAGCTTTACGATCGCGTGAACGGGAGTGAGAACCGTCTGCAAAGGCTTTCCGTTTCCCTTACATAGAATACGTACACGCAGTTCTGATCGTATAGTTTTATTAAGAATTCTGGGATTTATTAACTCGGGTAGGGTAACGATTTTACTCGGGCAAGCAGGGTTGAACTTATAAATCGCAGGTTAAACTGAAAACAATGCTTGTTCTATAAATTTCCTATTGGTAGAGTTTATGAGAACGACGAATATGTATATATGTGTCTCCTACACTCTTCATTTCCTATATTTTTACGTTATAACATATTATATATAACNTTCTATAAATTTCCTATTGGTAGAGTTTATGAGAACGACGAATATGTATATATGTATCTCCTACACTCTTCATTTCCTATATTTTTACGTTATATATATATATATAACAGCTCCTCTCCACCTATTGCTTAATTACTGCGAATGGCACTTCCAGAGCGAACCCATAGCTACCTGCGAGGTCTGACAGCTGACCATAAATATTATTATGAATAGATGGACCGGATTCCAAATACATTTTACCGAAATTGTAACAGGGTAACATAATAGTTACATCAGGTATTCGATACCGGTCGTCTGGTTTGGAAGCGAACCCGCGTGGAACAAGGACGATAAATTCGTCAGGAAATAAATATAAAGACGTAAAAGTAGGCTACCCGAGTTTAAGAAATTAGGGTAATCTTCGGTTGTATGATGACTCGGGATCATCGGAATTACAACGAAATACCCAGTGTGCCAGGGAAATATTTTATGTAGAGTTCCGCTCCGCAGAATGCCATTACCGAGTACCTATCCTAGGAGGAAATGGACGCTGATGGTTTCTGGATTAGAAATTCGTGCCCCGCGCTTCGGATCGTGAGGTTTAGAGTTCGCGGCGTGTGTGTCTGGAGGCGTTCGGGAAAGAAGTTGATGAATTATCCACGGTGGGAAAAAGTGGGTATCAGCACGGCACACCGGCGCGGCGGAACGTCGCCGTTCTTGCCCTGGCAGGCGAGCGGTGGAGGCACTTATGGATGAGAAAGAGCGATAGGCCGATGATTTTAATAGTGTTCCCAATTAATTACGGCTGCGAGGAGAGCCAACGGGGTCTCGGAACACGTCGACCTCACGTCCGATCTCGCGAGTATGAAAATTAGAACGGCGAACCGGTCGGGTTAATGGGCCTGGTGAACCGGCAAACAAAATTTCGCCTCGTTCTCGCGTGGTTTCTTGCTCGGGCAAACGCCGAGCAAATTGCATTTCAAGGAAGTATATTAATTGTGGGATTCCACGGGTTATTAGTACCAACCTGACCCCCTAACACCGGACGATGTTCGCACTTCTTAAACAGAATTCCCAAACGTCGTGCTCCAATTAATTATCATTCGAATATGATAAACTCTCTGTCCGTTTACGGTGACCCTTAATTATCGTGAGAACAATTCTGCAGTTCGTCGCGAAACTGCCGTTGCATCAGCGTGGCCGGTTATGCGGCTCTAAGCTTAGAGCTAGAAGATTTTCAAGCTCCGTACAGGCTGGAGGAGCCCGTGAGTGACTCGGGCCCATAGACAAGTCTTGCGGACGATGACGCGTAACGCGACGTGGCTTATTGCCAATGCATTTTAAGTAGTCTAGCATACGGGACTCTCTCACGTGCATTGTGCACCTGTGACACCGGGTTCGGCTCCCTCTCCCTCTCTCTCTCTCTCTTCCTCTTTGCCGGTACTCGCTGTGTACATGAACTCGGTTGAGAATCCGCGTGCACAAAGAACGACCGAGCAAACGTCGTGATACGACGGATTATGGTCGTTGCCTGGTAGTATTATTACCGGACGGTGCGACGATCGAGCTATGGACGCAACGATAAACGCTGCAACGTATCGGCGTGGAACGAACCGAAACCTTCGAGATGTTTATGAGGTGTGTAATTGTGGATAAAAATGATTGACCTTATTGGATTTCCATCGATTCGATTGATTTATGACGACGCATTTCACACGGAGATCGACTGAATTCCGTGGTTTTCGTCGAAATCACGAGAGGAAATGTTGACGGGCTCGGAGAATGGGCCAGGATGCATGCGAGCTGGACAGTTTGATGAAGCCATTTTGCTCGTACGCTCTGTTAGAAATCGCGCGACGAAATCTCTGACTTTAAGTAAGCATTGTATGGTAACCGACGCAGAATAATTGTACGATGCCCGCGGATAGAAGGATCGAGCTTCGAATGTTTTTATTCATCCCTCAATGTGATTAACAATCCTTCTGAGAACAATAGCTTCATATTATAGATCTCAGTTCGATTCTTTTAGTTTCATCGAGGTAGTGTTGATTTAATTTTTGCACAGAGGCAGAATAAGGAGGTGATTTCTAAACAGAGTTCACATCTGTTTGCCACGTTAACAAAGGGCTCACTGAATGGGCTATCGCTCGATTTTCGATGTAACATACTAGCCGCCTCTGACTCGGAACAATTTTTAATCCTTGCCGGCCGACCAATGAATCACTCTCCGATCTTCTACGGATGCGGCTACCACGTTCCAGCCTCATTTCGTTCTCATCATCAGAATCCGTATAGCCGGGGGTCGTGAGCTCATATTTCTCGAGCATTATATCCCGACAGCGCAGGCACACACGTATCGGGCCCGCCGGCCACGTGTGTGGCTGCGACGCGTAAGTAGGTAAATACATACCACTGCTACCTGGCAGCGCAGTGGATGCAAAAGCGGAACGGCTAGCCTAGTAAAGCGACGCGTCGGGAGGCATAAAGAGAGCTTCACCGAAGCAACGAAATAGACCCAGTCAAAAGCTATAGGATGATAGACCGTGTAAACGCGCTCCCACTGCGAGGACCACAATGCCTGTTACGAGTAATCGCCTCGGTGGCTTCCGTAACTTCCATGCCGCGCGTCCAAGCGTTGTGTCCGCTATTAATATAAAGCGGCATGCCTTTCGATGCCGTCGCTTTTTTCTAATCATGCTTCTCTTACAAACCCCCCCGTCGTGTCTGGCAAGCCTGTATCGCTTTAGCCAACATCAGCTATATCAGTATAGAATATTTGTGAGTACTAGTTACTTATTTATATACTATCTTGTAAAATTCATACGTTTGAGATGGTCATAATTAATTAAATATTACTGATAATTAATTAAACGAATTTACGACTCGGTATTAAGTCTATGGTACAAATGGTATGGTACAAAGAATTAAAAATTTATAGAGAGTTCACACGGAATGAAAGCTGTCCAGTTTAAGAGATATATAAACTAGAATTCAGTAAAGAAGAAAAAAAGAACGATGTATGTTGATCGGGAGCCTTGATCTGAGTTCCATGAGGTTTGATTTATTTATCAATTAAAAAGCATCCGCGTCGGTCCCCGTTCCCTAACCGGTGATCCAAGCAGCGTCCGGTGTAGACCGGCACCAGCAGGAAGCCAGTTGTTAAAATGGCACGCGAATTTTACGACTCGCGCGTATAGTGCCATAAAATAATCGTAATCTTTGGGTAATGCATGCTCATGCATTGCCGACCGGCAGCCCTTGGCTTCCCAGGACCATCCCCGCCTCTCAAGTGACTGGAGGATCGTACCGACTATCAACTGACAAAGTAACGCAACGTAGAAATTCGATATAAACGCGGCGCAACGCACGCCGGATTCACCCATAAACCTGTTACGCTCCGTACTAGCACCATTGATATTTACATAGATAAATTCAGATATCAGGGTGACAATGGCGATTCCCAATAGCGAGATTTCGTCTCTAGTGACGCCGTATAAAAGACCGACAGGGTTTCCTCGCGAAGGAATTCAGGGCAAAAGACAATTACGCAATGAATGGTATATTAACGAACAGCAGTGTACAAGTCAATCAAGCAACAATTTCTGTTCGATGGGATTGGAATGCGAATTGAACGAAAGTTTTCTAACGGGCCTGCTTCTTCTGTTCGCGTTGTTTATCCGTTTCGCAACTGTTAACGAAGCCGCGCGAAGAAAAGGTACGAATGATAACTGTGACTCAACCGTGAAATGAACGCGTTATATTAACAGCAACGGCTGATCGGAGTTCGATTTGCTGCGAAGAGGTGATCGTTACTGTGTCGAAGCTCGGAGAAGAGCGAGCGCGAATCGATAGTCGTGCGAATTCCCGGTGAAAATTTATAGTCGGCGGATTCGTCGGGCTGACAATTTCCGCGCATACCTCGTAAAGCGGCAGGCTCGTAATCCTGGAATTGTCACGAGTTTATGATGTACAGGGTGTATCGTTACCCGGTGGACGGGCAGCTCTCACGATGATCGGACGCGACGCTGTCGAAGCAATATGAAATTTTATGCAAACGACGCATCCTCGCGGCTGGTGTTTATTATTTCTGTGTTTCCCCACGACAATTTTTAACGAATTAAACTGAAATACTTTGCCGTACGAGCTTTCGCTACCCTCTACGACACCGTCGAGTTTATCCTTAAAGTGGCGACCACACAGCGTGAAATTAATTCTACCGGCGATTATTCACATCCTGGAATTTACTCGACGATACCAACGACGATATCTCGTCGCGTCTGCCACCGAAGCCGCGTACCAACGCGATAGACCGTGCGCCCGCTCGGTTACAAAGTGATCGTTCGGGATCTAGATTTTACGTCTGGCTCGTATCTAAGGCATTCGGTCCGAAGGGGCCGCAATAAACCCAACCCGGGCACTAATAAAGGTAGAGGGTGAGCGGGAATCATAAAAATTTCCGGAACAAAGAGGCTTCGAGGCTGGCTCGCAACACCGCCGAAACGTTTCCACGAGGAGCCGAGATTAAGGGAGATGAAGCTCGAATTATATCGCGCAGCACCGGGTCGTTAAGGCGGCGTTAACAATCAATGTAATGCCGTATCGTTGCCGCACAATTAGATGCGTGATATACAGATACATAAATGTAATACGTGGCCCCGGCTCGCGGCATTATCCTTTATGGCCCCGGCGAGCAAATCCATAAAACGGTATACATAGAAAGTCGGGGTTTAGCCTATTCTCGGTTAACACGCGCCGGTGTCAACCGACGTTGGGAATGGTCGCTCGCCGAGATGCGACGAGGTCAAGGAGTAACGGCCGTTCGCGTTTGCACGGTACACGGAGAGCACGTCTTAAAAGAGTGTCCATCGCGCGACCCCCCAGGTGCGCGTCGATTACTGAAAACTCCGGTTAATTTCCGCGGGCGAGGAATTCCATCAGCGCGAGGGAAACCAACCGGGAAAAGGTCGCCTCGGCCCGAACCGCCGTTTCATTATCGAAATGACCGGGGATGAGATAAAAAACTAAGTGTCCGTTATCGGGATATCAGCGGAGTACACGCGAGATTTCTTCTAACGACACGTAAACTAACGACGCGGCGTAGTCGACGAAACTGCGCGTGTTCGGCTTCGAAATTCACGAGAGGGAATGAAGAATCGACGGTCGTTCTTCTTTCTGCCGGCACGACTGGCTACCGAGTATAAATATAGATCTCGTGATTGATTTTAATTACGGAGAGGAAAATCTTCGTACCCTTGCGAGATTCTCGTCTCACCGTTACTCGTGGAACTCGCGGGAAAATAACATTCAACCAACTTTTTACTATTCGTTAATTTATAACGGGACTAGATACCGGGTTCTGCTCGCGAATTTGAATCGACAGCTACTTGTACGCGCACGAGACAATAGAAACGGACTCCTTTTGAGGATGTTTGACGAGCTAAACGTTAGTCAAGTGGAAGTCGGCTTAATGGAGCGCGTTCGATGAACCGCATATAAAGGTTCACAAGCTGCTGCCCGTCTTCTCGAGGGTTACAAAATGAGCAGAACGCAACGCGGATCGAAGAGGTGCGAGACGCAGGGTCGTAAGCGCGGGTATTACGACTCAGCCGCGAAACGCAAGACCTGCTGTCTTGCTGAGGAGAGAAAGAGAGAGAGACGGACGTCTAAAGAAGCCCATCGGGATGCCGAGGGGGCCGCGATACATGTAGCAAAGGTCGGGCCAGCACTAAACGCCAGACAATGCCCGTCGGCACCCTTTATACCTTCCTCGATCAGACCGCGGGATGGCTGCTCGGCATCTCCGTCGAGTTGCGCGAGGGCCCCGTAAAATCGGCCTTTTATCTTCTCCTCAAGGCGCGCCTCTCTTGTAAAGTGGATCGAGCCACGCCAATCAGAGCACACCCCTCTTTTCAGAACGTATGAAACTACCGTCTTGCTAGTTTTTTTTTTTAGTCTCTCGTAACACGGTAGGGAATTTAGTTAAGAGACCAATTTAATTTACTGTTACTCTCCTCACGACGTGTGATAGCCATCATATGTACACGCGTGTACCACTTACTCACGTTTCCAATTCGATTCTCCAAATCGGAGACAGAACGGACAGCCTCGTAATATTTCGTAAACGGATGCTGCACGGATCTCAAGATGTACACGCAACGGTGATGTTACTCGAAGTCATGCCACGAGAGCTACCCTCTATACGACCAGTTGAGTAGTTTAATTTGGTGCTCCATTTCCATTCGCCATTCCTGTTCGAATTAACTCTCGCGTGCATTTGGCAACGAACGGCATTGGATTGAAACAAAAACGATCGTTTCGCCCGGACGGTTATTACCATTTGGTAATTGAACGAGTTTCGCCAACTATCCGGGCATAACGTGCACCGGCGGCAATAAGGCAGCGGGCAAGCGTGTATCGCGTTACCCGTACCGTGCGCTGTCAATTGCCGTTTTAAGAGCAGTCCAGCCTTCGCGGCAAAAGTTCTAATTAAGCGTACGATATCTGGCCGTGATAGCCCACGGAGAAGGCGGACACGGTTGCTTACAAAGCGACGCCGGTGCCCGTATCGGGCCACGATCTCTCGAGAGCGCGATGCTGAATCGCGACCGAGAATCTACTGATACCCTCTTTTGAACCCCTCTCGATCGTCGATCTCACCGCGCGATTTCAACCTACCGATATCTCCTCTTTCCGAAATTGTAACGAGATCGAACCGGCCACGCCCATTCTGCTCTTTATCTTAATATAATCCGGATCGGGAATCCGCGAGCATCTCGCACGCTCTCAAAGCATACCGCTCGCAATAAAATCACGGTCGGCCCGACGTTATCGGTTCCGATCGGAAGACTGACCTCGTGCACTCTGCTCTATTCCCAGCGAATCACGGGAGACCCGTAATCCATCTTAATATTCACTGCCCCTTTAATCTCAAGATTTTCTTATTACTTTATTAACAAGCACGCTGACAGACATAAAATTATACATTAGACGTTACGTATCTGAGAACAATTCTGATACGAGAAAACTTAAAATTGGTACAACCATAAAGT
>SHCU01000131.1:234968-245513 GCA_004307685.1 Ceratina australensis | reverse complement strand
CAAGCACGCTGACAGACATAAAATTATACATTAGACGTTACGTATCTGAGAACAAATCTGATACGAGAAAACTTAAAATTGGTACAACCATAAAGTGTTACGTGGAAACGATAAAATTGATTTTCTGAAAGATTCTTACTTGTTTGTCATGGTAATCAATTTCTCGGTTCGAAGGACAATTCTAAGCGACTACCGAACGGCTCGCGGAGTTAAATTCCTCAGGAGGGGGCGAGTGTATGTTAGTGAAGACGTCAGGTCGGACAATAATTAATCGTGGTTGCGAGCGCGAAGCGCATTCGACACGAAACTCGAGGGGAACATCGGCGCGAGGGCCTGACCTGATCGCCGAGCGGCGATCCGATCTCGAGCGCAACGATGCGCCGGTACGCGTATTACATAGTATTAATTTATGCGCGGCGAGGTATCGCGCGCATAAATTATGGAACTCGGACGCGCGCGCTGCTCTCGCGTGCGCGACGAGGCCTCGTTACGCACCGATGAAACGTGCGGCCGAGGATCTGCTGCCCGATGGATCGCGATAAAACAAATACGAGCCGCGCGTAATTGTCAGTGTAATATTATTAATTATCGCCGCCATTAATGGCGCGCGACGCTGACACGAGGCGATTGTTCGCCGCCGAGAATGGAACGCCGGTTGCTGTTTCTCGGAATATTCAATTCCCCAGCAACGCTTTAGGCGCGAGGTACCGTGTAGAGGGGATTAATTAATCGATTCGCGTCGTTTATTGATTAACTTCGCTTGGGATGAAGAACAGGCATTCGCAACCTGCGGCGTGCCACCGTTCACCGTTTTAGGAAACAATCGCTCGCCGTTCAATTAATCGCGCGTGTCGCGCCGGTGATAATGATACGCTAACAAAGCTACGCAATCAATTCCCGGAAAGTCCGAGGCGGCTTCCGATGTTACGGGGTCCCGTTCTTAATTTGATCTATTGTTGAGCGGAATGTTGATTGATGCATTCATGGAAAATCTATTTGCAAACGGTCGGTGGGTGGAAACTTTTGCTTGTTTTTCTCGCGGCAAATGAAATAATCGACGACTTGATGAAACGTATAAGCGGGGACTAATTAATGAGATCCTTGAATCTATCCGTGACCCCGAGGTCTCCGGTATGAATGCCTGTTGGGGGTACTCTTCCGGACCGTGTCCTTTTCCGAAACGATCGCTCGCCGATAAGTTACAATAAAACTAATGTGGAAGCTCGTGATTGTGAGCGGATAATGTTATTAATGATTGGTAGCACTAATGGTACTCGTGATTATTGTTAGGGACGTGCACGACGGTGGTACGCCGGTGGAAAGTTATATTGTTGAGTTGATGCATCGCCGGATGGAATGTTAATCAGTACTCTCTCGGAAAATTGAATGTTGCTGTCGGTAAAATGCTTTATAAAATCAAGGACTACGTGACTTAACGAGGTGCGTAAGTGGCAGTTTTACGATTCCGATCCTTGTAATAAATCCTGTTCAAGGTTTTTGAGTGGAAACTATGTCAAAATCGAGTCATATCATCGCGTGCGTTCATAAGTAATATTTTCCTCGGCGCGACTTGCATCGATCAAGTTTAAAGTTTATAAATCTTGTGGTACCAGGTGTATATCCAAGGTATATTATTTGTTCGGTTCCTCCTTCCGATTCCTTCCATTATTCTTCTGGGAAGATAGTCGCAGAAAGAAGGAGGAAAACAGAAATCTCGGAACACTCACCGGCGAGTCGCGAATGCAAATTGCCGGGGACCGTTAACGACCGGCTCTAAATCTTTAACAGCCTCGGTTTGCCTCTCCCAGGCCACTAACTTACAAGTCGTGAGAGTTCGCGAGAGGCGTACGCTCGAGCAAAAACAAACCCCGTTACTAAATGAACCCTCCGCCGTGCTTCTCGTTAATGGGTTTATCGTTCTCGTTCCTTCAATAAAATTTTATCATATACAGGGTGTAAACCTACAAGTGGGCAATATTTGAGGATCGTACTCTATGGCTCAAAATAAAACGAAAACGAGAAGTGACAAAACTGCGTTTGGTCCTTCATTAATTAGTTCTTAGCAATTAAAAATTAGCTGATTTTGCGCATACATATCCACTGGCAATAAATTTGAGAAAATTTAGCAAAAATTGAATGTCTCCAGGTCGGCTTGAAAATATGCTCATACGTTCTACTCATATAGCAATGCAAAGACGCCCAATTCTTATTTCCTAATAACTAATTAATAATGAACACAATTTAGCCACTCTTCATTTTTTTCTTATTTTAGCCTGTAAAATACGCTCCTAAAATACTGCCCATCTGTAGGTTTACACCCTGTATAATATTTATCCGCGTGTATTAGGTACTGTTCGACGAGATAACACGAGATCTCACGAGATGACATTTTAACTGCATTAACGTGTCATTTCTCGAGTACCGGAAAAATTCGTGATTACTTAGAAACGCGTAAATTCACCGTGAATCTAATACTGAAAATTAATGTATAGAAAGTAAACACGCCGATGGTAATGCTAAACATTGATAAAGAAACACGAGGATGCTGGCAATTAAAGATATCAGAAATTTCTCATCGCATTACAGCTATCACGTTTGAACTCGATACTGTGATTGAAATCGTTGGGTGCAATCAGTATCCCTCACCAAAGCTCCGTGACCGCGTTTTTCGAACGAAAGGTGGTTTTAGTCGGATCGTTGCGCCGCGGAATCCCATCTGAAAATCGAACGGAACCGGGCGATCGGCGGAGATCCTTGGAGGGATCGGATAAGAAGACGGCGGTATAGTATGTTGGAAATTATAGGGTGTTATTCGCGCGAGCGTGGCTGCGCGATTCGAGGTAGATAGGGGCCAGCGTGCAAACCCTTTCGAGGAGGAGCCGGTCAGGGAGATGCAGCACGTGCGTTTATAAAGTCGATTTTAATAGGGGTTTGGTTACAATTATGAGCCTGGTAATGGAGCCCGGCTCATTACCCTCGCTAAACTGGAACTAATTATTATGTCTCGCGGCGATGATACCCTGGCCTGGCAGGGACGATTGCCGTTTCCTCGTCGTTGGAAAAATCTCGCTGTAACGTGTGCTCGGAACTCGGCGAATATGTAATTGGCTTGTACGTGTTTCGCGATCGAAGTCCGGTCGCGTGCTTCGACCGGCGTATACTCGGCTGGAGAATTAATCGGAGAGGAAAAAGCAATCTTTCGCTGGCGGAATTCAAACGAGTTGTGGGCCCGTTTTATTGCAACGGGAATTGGATTGAACGATAGGAACGCGTTAAGTTTGAATTGGAATTGATCCGAAGAAGAACGGAACAGTTGATCGTAAACTCTCGAAAGGATCTAGTTGATCGTTTCTAACAAAAATCGACGTTTTTCGGAGGTTTTCATTCAAAGGACGATTTATCGCGAGGACAAAGGACAAGGATCGGTCCACGGGTGAATCTCCACGTGGGGCCCAGATCGGTGCCGCGCACGAAAGAAGCGAAGAGTGTGCGAACGTATTAACACCTCGAAGGATTTATGATATTAGGCTTGTGTGAGATGACCGGACCGGGATTGAGAGAGAGAGAGAGCACGGGGTGGGACGACGGTGCACAAGGCCCGGACGGGGTCCCCTGCGGCACGACGGCGGGCCGGACTCTCACAGAGGCCACTGGAACAAATGGGCTCAATTTCATATTTTGTAACACCCCCGCTCTGCTCCACGGCCGGTGCCCCGGCACCCACGCACCTGCGATCTATTTCACCGCTGCGATCCGCTAAAACCAGTCAGCTCGGAATTATGAGCCTGGACTTAAATCTCGACTCTTCTATATTTTCCCTTCGCTGCCCGAGAGAAATTATTCTCCTGTATCTTTTATTATTAATATTTATTCTACAACGTATATTCAAATATGTAAATTATCGGTTTTCTACATCGAGAGAAGAGGGGGGAAAAAATGCTTGTTATACATAAAGTACTCTTGTTTCGATTTCGTATTCTTCTCAAGGCCCACGAGGCTTACAGCCGTGGTCCTTTTTCTTCCACGCCTTTCCGAACCGGACCGTGGTGATCTATAGCCGTGGAACACGCATGCAACGCGCCACCCCCGCAGACCTATCTACTCTCCCAGCCACTAACAAATTGATATAATTTGTTGTTAACGGGCTGCTCAGCCGTGGCCCAGGGCTAAGATTCGTGCGAACCCGGAAAGTCACTGGAATCGATCAATCTGTCGCTCCAAAATGAGTCGACTCATCTCTTTCAAACATTCGATACATTTTTCTACCTGTATTTTCAATAATTAAGATCACATCTACAATGCACGTTATCAACAGCACTTGTAGACATCAAAGTATGTCGAAAACCGCGGTAACATTGTACGATACGTTTTACAACTGTTCCGTCCGTTATCTCGCGCCGAACCTGTTTGTCTTCTCAACCAGGAACAAGAAAGGCGAGGGGAGCGAGACGGCGACGGGACGTTTGTCGGTCGATAAATCATCGGTTCGATCCGATCGATCTTCAGGCCGCGTCGACAACTCCGAGACGAGGACAATATTGTCGAAGAATCTGAAACTCGCGGTGGTACCTCGCGTCGGTGTTCGCCAGCGCGAATGTTTGCCCTCCTTTATCGTCCTCCGGGTTGTCGAAGACAGTCAACGTTTGCACGGCAATTATGTAACCCCGTCAAACTGTTTCACCAAACAGTCGAAGAGCCGCGCGTTCACACGCCGGTGTGCAAGCCCGACGACTACGACGACGACGACAAAAGACCGGACCCGTTACAGATCTCTTTCCGCTTGTTTGACTATCTCACGGATGCCACGATAAAGCCGTCACCGATCGGCCACGAAGCGGATTCACCTGTTTGCTTCTCGCGGCGAGTTCGCGTAGAAAATCCGTTTGACTTTCTACGGGCTCTGCCTTTCCCTCTTCCTAGGAACAGGATCATTAAGAGATTGCGAACTTGTACCATTTTTCTACCGAGTCTCGCAATCACGCTCGCTAATTGCAGACTCCGTTTCTGATCCCGTCGATTTTCTCCGATTCTTTCGCAACACCTGTTGCTTCCTGCACCGGCGGAAAATGGCTTCGTCTCCGTTTCCATTAAGAACAAAACGCGCCGCGGCTCCCGTGGCTTCTACCGATCGCGTGATTAATTACCAGCCGATGAGTGTGCGTTTAACACGTGTCAATGAATAACGTAACTTGTCAAAATAACGAACGTTCACCCACCAGTTTTTTAAATGAAACTCCATTGCTTTGTTTCTGGTTGCTCTTCGGTCGTACCAAACAGTTGAACATCTTTCTCGATATTAGCACGCTTGTTGCTATTTTAATAATTTTCGTAAAATCAATACGTAAAATCAAATATACGAACAATCAAAACGTTATAAAGGAGCTATTAAATTCTATGTCTGATATATACCATCTGATATATATCTGAACATACCGGAATCAGTAAGGTACTGACCATAAATAATACGTCTATTGTATTCGATGGTTGGAAATGGTGTGCCTAAACCTAGAGGGGTCGCACGAAATTTAGTTCTCTGCTAATTAGTGTCGGATTGCTCATCCGAGTTTCTGAGAAACTCGATGAGAAGCAATCGTCGGTTTCTCAAGGCTGTCGGGTTGCCGAGAAGGCCCGAGGCTCGGACGCGTCGGCACCGTCTCTTTACGCGAACGGTTCGAAATTCACGTCAATTTGCGTGCGATCGCGAATGGGCTTAGCGGAAATTCGCGGCAACCGACCGACCGACCGACCGGAGGAAAGAAGAATCGAGGCCCGAGGAGAAGGAAATCGGGTGAGAATCGGTGGAAGCGGACGGTCGCGCGCCTAATTAGAGAGTCGCCGTCAATTTCGCCGGCAACATTTTAACCCGTTCGCATATAGCGCACGCCCACGCGATCCGACTCCGAGGCGAAACGGGGACCCCCCGCGGCCACCTTCCGACCGCCTAATTACCGAACAAGCCTATCTCAGCGAGCGAGGAGGGGTCGCCCGTCGATCTACGGGGTGTTCGAAACTCCTAGAACACCTGATTGCCCGCCACATTTTCGTATTCCCACCGGACGTAGGTTTAACGATACGCTATCAATCCTCGCGCTAATAGAACGTTGCCGGGACATTAATTAAACCGATCGGCTATTATCTTCATGTTTTCGCCCCGGAGCGCGGCTATTCATTCGTTAATCCTAAAGAGCTCGACTATCTGCGAGGCGTCTAAACAGGCGAGGCCAATTTCCGTATATTCCCGTGAAAGAACGAGGCTCGATAATTGAAGGAGCCATATCCCGGCGCACCGGTACGGAGGATACGTAACCCCATCGACCCCGCTGTCGTCGGTTCCAAGGGACACCCTGTGAGGAGCCGGCCGTGCTCCTCGGGATAAGACTCCTCCGCTGCTGCTCGTATCTGCCGGCCGGGAAACGTGGGTACACGCGTGTACCGCGGGTATACCGCGATCGGCTCGGTCGCGTAATAACGTTACCCGTGAAATAAGACCGGTCGTGCGTCCAGCTGCGAAGCTCGCATAAACTCGGCCGATTGGATCCTAAATCGGTACAGGTCGGTTGTCTCAAGCCGTCGCGATGGGGAATGCCAACAGAAAACACACCCCCGTGCGTCGCCGTGGCGAATCGCCGTGCCCTCGCTCTCGCGATGATCGCGCCGCGTGTATTTATGCGGCATGCGTAAATTTCGTCGACACACGGCTTCCCGGAATTTCGCGAGCGTTGCACGCTTGTATCCTCCGCGCGGTTGCCGGCCGGAGAGTCAGGATGATGGAGAGGGAGCGAGATACCGGTGGAATTAATTTGTTAATGCATCCCGTGCAGGTCCGTTCTTTCTCTCTCTCTCTTTCTCTCTCTGTCTCTCCCTCTCGGTCGGCTTACATGGTTCGCGCGCGGGGAACGCGTGCACGTTAGTAAGTCACCTGGAGGAACGCACGATGCGGCGTGCTGGCGGATGCTGGATGTGGCGCTTTGGATTTAGTGGACGGCCGATAGAGCCGTCTCAATTACCGGCGAACGGGCTCCAATTTATAGCGGGAGATTTCGCTGGACGACCGCGTCGTGTACACGCGAGCCACGAAAGCGTCACTTCGTCTCGTCGCCGCTTTCTAGCACGCTTCGCGTCGATAGAGTCATCAAGGGAATCGCCGCAGCTCCGTGCCGTGAGCGTCTCGATCGTTCCTCTTCCCTTTCGAAAGTCTTTCAATCGAAAGAGCATTAAGCACTTAACGTTGCCCGCCGAGCGTGTCTCTTTACACGCGCGCGACGCGTTATGTAATACCTAACACGGAATACCCGTAGCAGAGAAACTCGCTTATCCGCGGCTCGTTAGCCCTGTGTAACGGCGCGAAAGATTCCACGTTGATAATCGTCGTTGAAGATGGGTCGAGACAAAGGGGGCTTGGTTTGGGTCAGGAACCGGGTCAGTATGAGGATTCCAGGGTGGGATCGTGGGGCCGCTCGATGGATAGATGTACCTGTCGAAAGGTGCTGCGCTTCTCCACGGGTACGAAGTGACGTGCTCTTACGAGCTTCAAATTCCTCGTAGGATCGATTCGAATCTTTAAGAGGGCTGCGTCATGGAATTCTAGAGCGAGACCTTAAGGATGTTGAACTGAACGAAACGAAATACATCTTTATTCTCTGGGAAATAAATAATATAGAGACGAAACATATTTTCCACTATATTTTTATAAAACGAAACGGGGATATAAAAATTTGATTTTAAAGAAGAAACGAAACTAGCCAAGCGACTGTCGTAATTATTTCCGGAGCAACAATCGATATCCCAATCCGCTGGATTGACGGCAGTGAAATTGAATTTATCAGAACGGAATAGGCGCGGCCGGGCTCGCGTAATCTTTCACTGGGCTCTACTTCTCGTGGCGCGCGGACAATGCGTTACGGGATACCAGAAGGCAGAAGACCCGGCTTGCAGAAGGGCCGGAGAGCCGCTGACGGGCCATCAGATAAGCCCGTGTTTGCCTAACCTCTCACCTCCCACTGGGGCCCGGCACGCAGCGAGATGGAACAGCCCTCGAAGAAGTGGGTGCTGTTGCTGCTGCTCCTGCCGCTGCTGCTGCTGCTCATCTTCACCGCCGACGTGACGGACAGGTTCACCCGTCTTCTTCTTCGTTGCCCCGTGATCGTTTAAAAGCTTTCGAGAACGTCGATCTATCTAACTCCCGCGCCTCTCCTCGCGTCGAATCACGGTTTGCGTTAATAGCTTCGAGGAACCGTACTCCACGCTTCCGATCGGGATCTTCAAGCTCGCCTGCTCTTTTTTGCGCGGCCCAATCGACGAGCGGAATAATGGCGCGTAATTGAGGTCAGGATCACACTCGGCGTTGGACAGGTGAGGCGAGCATGGGGTTTCGAGTTTATTGTCAGACCGGTGACACCCACTAGGTCAATTCATAATATTATATAGTTGCAGTTTGCGAAAAATAAATAATTCACAGATTGATTTAATGTTTAGAGTCACGAGATAGGCAGGTCTGTTGCCTATAAAAGATACTGGTGAATTAGCATCGACAGAACGATCCCTGCGTTTCCGTTACTCTTATCTCGCTAGCATAAAAAGGATCGAACCGTAAAGGTTCCTAGAACCATGATAATTTTTGTCTTCCGCTCTCTGTACTCTATTGAATGATACCAACAGCACCTAAGAACGTCGAAATAGCGTATCGGTAGGAAAACTCCATATCTCATTCGTAATCTAACCGATATCCAATCGAGCAATAAGTCTTACGTAATTAGAAAAGGGCTCGAGCCACATTAATCAACATCGAATTGATTCGTTAGCGGTAGCCGGGAGAAAATCGAGCCGGGAACACACGTAGCTTCCGAGGTAGGAGATAGCCAACCGCGCAATATATGTGCGCTGGGAGAACGGGCAGCAGCCGAGTGTAGAGACTGTGAAACGAAATCACCATTAGTGGGAGAACCGTATCTCCAGGTTCGACGTAATAAACCAATTCTCTCCCTCTCGGGTGTCGAGGGAAGAAAGCTTGGGGCCTGGCGGGAGCGTCTTCTAATTGGACCGCATTCCGCCCGGGTCTTCCTCCCCCCACCGTGCTCTGTGTATATATGCTTTACCGGAATTTTCATTAGCGCGAGGACTTTGTCGTGACGAAACGGCTACCACGGTGAGCTGTATCTAAGACCGCGACACCGGTGTACACAACCGTGAACGTGGCTTACGCCGACCAGGAATCCGAGCTGCTTAACGACTCGATCGACTCTCGATACCTAATCCGTTTCCGAACCTTTTCCGGGTATAATCAACAGGTCTTTCGTACCTAAGAAAACTAGTCTCTAATCGTCATTTTCGAAACTACGTCAATCATTTAATAGCGGAAGTAATATACCCCTACGTTTTTTAATTCAGAGGACGAACCTGTCTCAATCAACCTGAAATATATGTATCATACTTCTAAGAAGATTCACGCGGGACAACGAGGTCCAAGGACGGTGGACAATTTTTTTCGGACGTCGTTTTAAAATGGCCGATTAATTACGAGCCAGCCGCGTGTGACACCTGGCGATTTCGACTTCCTGGCGGGCACAGAAGGCCCGATAGGTACAATACCGATCTCGAGGGCAGGCCGTGGAGATCGCGGGGAGATTTTAGCAGTAAAAGAGTCACGGCATAAAGAGGAGCGTTATGTCCGGTGTATAATGCAGCCACGTAACGGGCGATCGATGCCGAGATCGTTTGATCGCCGTGATACCGATCAGCGCCGCGGTGGCGGGTATCGTCGCGAGGCGAGACCTTTTAAAAGCGCAGAGAACGCTCGAGCACGCGGGCTAATTGTGCGATATTGTGCACCGACAATGCTCTAATGAACCATTGTCCATGCCCGACACCGATCGCCTGTGTGTCGTCCGCCCCGTGTCTCTTCATTTTTTTCTCTTCCCTTCGTTCTCTCGCTCTTTCTCCCGGCGGTTTCCTTTTTTAATTCGAAGATCGACACCGGCGCACGGGACACGGAAAGTGAACGTGTTCCGTGGACGCCGGCTACAAAAGCCAGACACTGTTCAACGTCCCATCATGTGCCGGACGTGTTGGGATTCTTGTCGAGGTCAAAGATCGGCCGCGGATATTCTAATAAGCGATCGCCGGGTGAAACAACGGGCCTCTTTGTCGTCCGGCGTGCCACGAGGCTGCCCCGGCGAATTAGTGTTTGTCAGCGGTGTTCGATGGAAAAGTACGATACCAGTCGCGCGATTAGGTCGGACTGTCGATTTCACTTGTCAGCTCTTAGAGCCTGTGAGTGTCATGTTAGTCGTACTGATCTTCGTGTGAGATTTATTAACGCTAAACGTAGCGTGCACTTGTCAAATGACCATTTCTAAGCAAGAAAGCTAATACCTGAATTTTGTTACAATTTTGCTTTTCTTTAACTCTTTGAGGTAGTCTTTGAGAAAATACACATACACAGTTTTTAACTCTAAGGGCTCACTTAAGGGCTCGTACAATTTTAAATATCATACCTACTCCAATAACAAGACGTTCTAATATTATGAAATAAGGCTCGTTCGTGGA